>JANCMC010010485.1:0-26738 GCA_024363005.1 Charaxes varanes | reverse complement strand
AATAGTTAGTTGTCGAAAATTCTGAATGGTGCGTTGATTATAATATTCTTATTACTTCGAAACATTTTTCAATTAAAAAAAAGGTATCAGTAGTTTAAATTCGTCCATTCATAGCCTAACTCAGGCCGATTTTTAAAAAAAATATTTTATTATTAACAGAAGTAAATTATACAAACTTTTGAATTACGTTACTCCAATGTTGAGAGTAATGTTTTATACACTAAATAATACTAGTTAAATAGCAGCAAAAAATTACGTATTCGCATAAAAAATTTAAATCACCCGGAATTACTTAAAATTAATAATTTAAATTGGACGAGGTCGAGCTAGTTTTTATCTAATAAATGATAAAAATTATAAAGTTTTTCAACTCAACTTATGTATGTTTTAATTGAAAGTGATAAGTGAGTATTATAAAATACACATTGCACAATACAGTCGCAAGACTGGTTTGTACGCAGCTTCTTGTTTTAACGGTTGATTCTTTATTCCGCTCACCGGCACCGCATTCAGATGTGTAGGGTTATTTGTTAACCATCAAACCGAATTCAAAAACAAGCTTCTGGAGAGCTTTAAGCTCAATAAGGACTAGTGTGTATTAGTATGCAGTAATAGTTGATTATCCAAGAGTACACGAACTGATTTTTTTTTGAGTAATTTTCAGATACTTACTGAAATAAAATAAAGTATATTAATATTCGAAAATTTCATTAATGAATTTTGCCAACCGGTCGAAATTTGCCTACAAACCTTTTACGTACAACAACATACATTGTGCTATTCACAGAAAAATACGGTTGTGACGATTACGCTTTGACATCATCCAGTTCATGTGTGTTAATTATATAAATCGATTGGCATTAGTGTGCGTGTGGCTTTATTTTTATATATTAATATTACATATTATAAAAAAATACTAGCATACGCAAACCTTCTTATATATGAACTATAATTGTGCCAGATTTCATACTCTTCCGTTCGCGCAATTTTCCTAAAATGGTACCTTAAGTTTTCGCATCACGTATCTTTCTTGTCAATTCTATGAATACTAAATTAAACGGCGAACCTTAGTCATTTATGTCCGCCCCTTATGCCATTGAACTATTGAGACTCTTTGAAACAGTAAAAATAAATACTTATTTTAATTAAAATAGATTAAAGAAATTAAGATTTGAAGAGACTGAAGCAATTTTTACAAGTCACGCTAATTGCATAACAGACCTATTACGGGTAGTAAATTATAGAATTAGGCATTGTGTCATATATCTATGACAAACAGAGTCGTATCGAGACGCATAAATCACATATTAATTGAATATGCGCTAAAGAAATCGAGATTTAGGGATCTATCGATCCCTTTGAAATCGATGGCTCGTGCCAAAACCATTGAATGTATCCAATAAGTGTTATTGATCCTTAAGAATATCGAATACAAAAAAAAAAACAGTTTTTTGACCGGCAATGTGAACCTTAGTGGTAAGCAACAAGGACTGCAGTTGGTGACCTTTTTCGATTGTCATTTTTTGCATTGTTAACCCGGATACCAGTATCTCTTTTTCACATAATATTGGTGTAAAGTGGCGGCAATACTGTCTATTGATAGTATTGTTATCTTGTTTTGTACGATTTGTAAGCCTTCCCGGTGGCCTATTCTTGTCATTACAGGCCGGCAACGCATCTGCTAGCCTTCTGATAGTTCAGATGTCCATGGGCGTTGTTAGTGACTTATGCTCATTTTCCCCTTGTAACATAAAAAAAGATAATATTTTTTTTATATTACAAAGGGCAAACGAGGCAGGTTTATCTTATTTTAAGTAACAGATGCGTTTCTGGCGTTTAAATATTATGCGGCAAAAAGTAAAGATTCTTCAAAACTAAAAAGAAACACTAATTTGTCAAATATAAAACAGTAGTTATATGTATATAATAACTAGGCTATCCTAGTTTTGGCATCAGAGTACATCCTATCATGTTTGGTATTAAGCTTGTGGTGCAGTAATATCTCTAACATTATATTGTTAAGGTTATTAAATAAATAAATATTAACAGAGCTACTACTGTACATATTAATAGTAAAATTGTTAATTGGTACCCGCGACAAAGGAATGACTAATGCTGGTACCGACGGATATATCTTATCGAAATTAAGGTTTTTGTGAAATAAATATATTTAATTTTTATTTATTAAATATAAACTTACACGCATGCGCAGTGAGTATCATCTTGTATTCCATGCTACTATCGTCGTGTTCTGCTTGATTACAAGATAACGAATCATTCGTTAAGTCGTAGGTAACATCTAGCTAGTTGCAAGTCAGAGGATAATAATCGCGCTCTTGTACTCTTATGATATAATCTAACTATGGTCTATGACACAAAATTTCATAACTTCGTTCGATCGTTCTGAATTTCTAAAAAAATAATGTTCAAGGCCAAAGTTCATTACTTTCTACGAATTGTATTAGAGCCATGAACTTGTATTGAAATGAAAAAAAATCACATTATAGGTATTAGGAGACGCCTCACATTTTCCGTACACGTGTTTGTCTTTCGAAAGTAATTCTAAAAAGGTAACATCGTTAAATCAAATTCAATAAGATAATTTGATGCGGCTTTTCACTACGGGCGGTGGCGTCGTTTTCAATCATTTCAATGATTACGGTGTATTTGTGTATTCATTATGTTATTTTGAAATGAAAATATATAATTCGTTGTAAATAAGATAATTAATAAAGATAGGAAGGACAGATCAATCTCATGTATCTCTGACGGTTTCTTTTTTATTTAGTTCTCATGCTTAGTATAATACGAGCCAACATTTTTTTAGAGGTAGCGCCACGCTTGCCGTATTTTTGGTGCGCAGCCGAATTGGGTCGGCGCATCCGGGGACCAGTAGTACCTCTTTCTCACATAAATCGGTGTGAAGTGGCAATGCTGTCACGTCAAGTGATGGTATTGTTGTCGCGTTTGGATTTCAAGAATTCGCCGCCAGAATTTAAAAATCAAATTTGTATTCATATTTATTTAAATTTAATTCAATCTATATATACACCAGCTTAATTATACTGACAGTTGAAACTTGTTCGAAATATTTAAAGTAGTTATATTAATAATTATAAAATTAATATTAGTAGATTATTGCACCGATCGCAAATTGAGTCAATACTGCACGAGTATTATGTTGGGGCCCAAAGGAATGCGAGGGCACTAATTTAACGCTAGTGCATTAATTACTCACTTAAGCAAGGAGCGTAATTTTTTTTTCTTTCAACTACATCGCTGTATTCAGTATAAAAGTTTACAATAGTATAGATGGCGCGGATTTTGTTTTTTTTTTTTCGAATTT
This sequence comes from Charaxes varanes, assembly GCA_024363005.1. Taxonomy (NCBI): domain Eukaryota; kingdom Metazoa; phylum Arthropoda; class Insecta; order Lepidoptera; family Nymphalidae; genus Charaxes; species Charaxes varanes. Next base: position 23,392 of record JANCMC010010485.1, on the reverse strand, counting down.
ATTTAGTCAATTTCTATTTTCAGCCAGTGTCTTTTCGATACAATGCATATTTTTATTTTTTTTCTGTTTAAAAATTAGTTTTTTTTTTTTAATATAAGATTAAAGATCATTTCATGGCCTTTAACGACATATTTAAAAATCTGAGTATTTAAAAAAAAAAAACAAAAAATTATATTTTACAAAAAAAGTTCTCATGTGCGATTTCATTGCACCCGAGTGTATTATATATCCGGCCGTCGTAAGAACTGCTTATACGCTTTGAAGGGAAACCAGAGTGCCACGACGTAAGACCCCCAAGGTGGGGGTCGACTCAGGGAGACCTTCAGTCTTCCCTGCGTTCGAAGTGTACAAAGTTTAATAATACTTTGTGGAACTCAAGGATAAAAATGTACAAACACTTTGAGCTATGTCTTGCTCCGGTATTAGCCAGATATAGCTTCTTTTAAATTATCATATCAATAATCATCTAGTGTGGCCGGGGACTTAGTGTAACTGTACAAAGTTTTCTAGTACTTTGTGGACTTTAAGGACATACACACACACACACAAATGTACAAACACTTGGAGCTAAGTCTGGCTCCGGTATTATGCGTAATAAGAGTTTTATAATTCTCAGTTCGATTATACGTAGTTTCGTGATATACACACGTGCAGAAATTCTTGTAAAGATGAATAATTATATAATATGTTTTACGTCACGCGTCATTCAAATTTAACCGAGTCACTTTACGTATTAATTTTCGCATTAAAATTGTATTTCCATAAGGTAAACAATTAAATATAGACCTATGTTTCCCCATGGGAAACAAGTTGTAAATATTTCCAAGTATCACATTATAAAAACATATGACTTAGCAATTAAATTAACAACGTACGATTCATTCATAAAATAATATTTTGCATGACACATCTATATATACTCATCTAACACGAAATCTTGAAAACGACGAGACGTACAAAGATTAATAATAAAAAATAATATATATCATTTATTGCTACCATAATTGTTACAATAACCAGAGCAAATATGGAAAGAAATAAAAAGTTAACAAGAAAGTACGTCTCGGAAAACTATTGACTAAAATTAGAATAACAAATGAAAATAATTTATGTGAAAAACTGTTATTTATTCGCACATTGAGTCTAATTAACTTGATTCTGAGAGCATATCAGGAACTTTTTGATCCGAAGTAAGTCTACGAGTCGACTTTACTTAGGATGAAAATGTTCCTGATAGCCCACACGAGGCAAGTCTTAATCGTGTCACGCTTTTAATTAATGCTAATGCAACCCGCGTTAACGCTAAGAAGTCCGCTAAGGGTCCGCTGTGCCTAGCACGAACATTTTTATTCTAAGTCACTCTTCGACTAACTTTGGTTCGAAAAGTTCGTGATAGGCTCTCTGAAGCTTAACAGCAAAATTTATAAGAATCTTGATGGATTCGTCTTCATATTTTTCAAAATCTTCCTTCATAACCTTTATGATTTCAGTGAGTTGTGCTTGTTATTACGTAATCCTCTACATTATAACAGAAAAACTAGCCAATTTACAATGTTTTTTACATACATTTTTATATCATTTCTTTACATCTACGGTTGCTAAATTGTTGTTACATCTGACTACGGTCTCGTAGTCAGATGGGACGTCTGTTCACAAAACGTATGCCGGTATAATTAAGTTCTTTTACAACATCAAGAATAACCCTTGGATACAACACTGTATGTAACTTAGATTCATCGATATATAAAACAGCTCTAACATCTAATTTGATACACTTTCAGAATACGCCAAATAGATTACGTTCGTACTACATATTCTGACTGACGTGCCGTGTAATAATTATTACGTATTCCATGAAACATACGGCTAGTGTCACGTTTTATGAAAAATACAAAGGAGATTATTTAATTCCCCTTACTTCAGGGAAGGTTTAAAAGAGAAGAAACACAGACAAACTCATAAGAATATTTAAAAATACTAAAAATGCAGAATTACTTCGGAGTAGTTCCATTAGACTGCCTTCATACAAGACCTTATATATTTAGCAAGCTTAGATAACGTCGGCCTGGTCTGCTATAGCAAATAACGATATAAAACTATTTGACACACGGACATTTGATCCTAATGTAGATGATGCTTGTGTCAGTAGACGCTTTTTATACAATTTCTTTTATGAACTTACAAATGTATACTGAGACTGGAATCGATACCACAACACCGGAGCAGAAAGCAGGGACCAGTCATTGTAAATACAGATTAAAACGTTAAGTGCCGAAACTTCAGATCAAGACAATAGAAAGGACAAAAGAATCAATGCAGGTAATGTAATATTAATAATATTAATTATCATTCATCAGCTTCGGCATTTCCGAACGGATACGACTTAGGGACCTTCAAGAAAAGAGCATACTCATTTCGCAAAGGCCGGCAACGCATCTGCGAGCCCTCTGGTGTTGCAGTTGTCCATGGGCGTCGGTAGTCACTTAGGTGAACAGCTTTTAATTTAAACTTAGTAGGAGGGGAAAAGGGAATATTAGACATACCTAAAAAGTATTCCTAATGTTCTTTAAAAAAAAAGTGTAAAATTTTACCCCAAACGAATGTCGCCGTCGTGTCGTGATCGTCTTGTATAAATGTGTTTCATAGTGTTAGTGATATGTGAAATTATTATTTGACACTCGCAGGTTTGTTATTGTTATTTTAGTTGTACATACGTACCTTGGTATATCATAATATTGTATCTTGATGTTTGATATTTGTTGTTTTGCTGTCTCATTATTATCAGTGACATAATATCGTATAGTGGTTATGTTACTTGTTCGTTCGTACTCGTTGCGTATACTTGAGTTCGGCAATGTAGGGTATCGTTGATAAGGGAGGAAGATGAACATCTCACTGATTCTTCGTCAGAGGAAGCGCATGAACCCCCACCTCAACCGCCATCGCGTCGCGCCAAGCGCGCACTCGGGCGCAGTTGCCGCCGCGACACCGCTTCGTAACGACCTCATGAGGAAGGACCCCGGACGGGTTCGAAACTAGTCGGTATAACATACCCGAATGAGTTTAAAAGCCGTTTTTATAATTAGTATGTTACTTGTTTTACAACATAGTAATTTTCATACGACCTATTGTTCAGCCGGTCTTGCACCCTTAATTTTTTATCTTTAGGAGGATTATCTCCTTTTTTAGGATTTTTCCCAAAATGAATAATCGAATGTCGTTTGCACGTCAATTAGTTAAAAGGCTTATTTTTGCTTGTTATGCATTACGTTAATTTCTAACAATAGTCCTTAGCAAAATTTTTTTTAACTAAGAACTGTCATCCAAAATGGTAAAACACTTTCTCATCATTCATCAAACCGTTGAGTTATCGAGACTTTGACATGAGACTTTTCTTAAAAACTATTGTTTTTAAGAAAAGTCTCATGTCCTATTGAGGACTTATATTGTTTATTAACAATATAAGTCCTCAATAGGACTAGAGTTAAAAAACGTTGCGTTAAATTTCCGCGTTTACGCTTTTTTAACGTTGTGAGTACAAAAATATAGCGTATATATATAGCGTTGAAAATAGAGCAATCTTCAATGAAAAAGATCTAAAAGCGCTGTCGTGTGAACACAAACTTGGGAATTCATATTATGTTCTATTTGAACGCTTTTTAAACGCGCGGTAAAAAAGCTCTCGTGCGAATGAGAGCTCTTCTTACCACTCCACTCCAGTTCATAAGTGAGAAGTGTTATGCAGGCACGAACATGGTGCACCAAATGGATTTATCAGACCCCCTTGTACTCATACTTACACTCGACGCTTATGTGGATATTGAATAAAATTCTTTAAACCTATTCCTTACGAGGCTATTCATCGCATGCGGCATGTGTCCGGGTAATAATATATTACGGGTTTGCGCTTACAGTGCACCCACACGGCAGCCACGAAAACATTGTCCTTGTTGATTTTCTATCACCTACTTAACCACGTTGCCCTACTTAGCTTAAGCATCATAAAACTCTACAAAGATATTGGTAAAGTGATTAGTAGAAATCTGTCAAAGCAAATAATTTTTACATTAAGTTGCGTACATGTGAACACGAGACTTGTTAGTAATAATATTAATTAAGAAAAGCTATACTGGCAAAAGTACAGTTGTTCCTAATTGACATTATTCAGCCTTATTATTATTTTTTTATCTTCATATTATTATTTCATAATTAATACAAGTATTTTAGAATTTAGACTTTCGTGAGCGGAATTCATACTAATTATAAAACGGTTTTTAAACTCACGCGTATGTTATATCGGGATTGCCTGACAAGTTTCGAACCTGTCCGGAGTCCTTCCTTATGTGCTCTTCGTTCGTTCGTCCTACTTCTTCTTTCGTAAAGAAGATAATAATACTTGTATTATTATCTCCTTTACTTACTCACATCATTTGTTTAGAACAATAATAAATACCTAATGGATACAATGACACTGTTCAATTTAAAAACTGCGTAACAGTTATCATCGTTTCCGCCAAAAATAAGGTCCAAAGAAAATCTTCAATTTAACGACAGTTTAAAAGTTACCAGATCTGCTTGTATAGAAGGGTCCCGAATCTGGTAGTTTTCCGATTTCGTACAAAATATTTTTCCTAATGAGTTTTTGACTCTACATTTTAGATATAAAACGTTTGTATGGGAAAAAGAAAAGGGCTGTTTTTAGGGGTTTCTCGGAAATTATTTTTCTCGCCGTAAAAACCATCCTTGGACTTCAACGAACATTAAAAAAAAAGAATTGCTTATATTGGTCCAGGCGTTGTTGAGTTATGCGCTTACCAACACATTTTGCGATTCATTTTTATATATATAGATATATTGCATATTATAAAATAATATTTGCATTCGCATACCTTCCTCTATATAAACTACAATTGTGTCAAATTCAATTTTGATTCTCTTCGCGTTTTAATATATAAATTAGTAGCACGAGCAATACGAGCCCTAACACTATTCCACAATCTGAGAAGTTTCGTCGTACACTTTTCTCAAAATCTATCTCGCCTATAAATTTGTGCTCTAACGTAGTAATTTATTATATTATTATACACGAAATGTGCACTAAATATAAGATTTTTTTTTATGCAAAAATAAGTAATTACGAAGTAAATATTGATTTACTTCGTATTTACTTATGGTTATGGTGTATATTGATACAAACCAAAAAATTGATTCCGAAGAAAATTATACTTGAAAAAAAACCACTAATAAGAGTTCTACGATTTCAAAGGCTAAACCTAAAAAGCCTAAATTATTCAGTGGAATTGTATATTTACAAACGTATACCCTGTTATGAAAGTCGGTTGAAAAGAATGACATCAACGATGTAATTCGGTGCGGAAGGTCACAGCCTACATCGAGACTGGAGTTCTTCGGCGGCGTAATACCAGCAATCAGGTTAGCGGAGCATTTTCCATACTTTGCATTCTTTCGTCGCTATTCGTGGCTGAGTTTTCTAGCTACAAATTGAACTATTTCGTTCGCGCCTCACCAGCGACTTTTCACTACATATACAGTCCACTAAAACAACTAAATTCCCCTACACCCGCAAAGGCGTTCAAGTCGTCGCGCCACCTATTCCTCGACCTACCTGGTTTACGGTGGCCATCGAAATTAAGCTGTTAAATTATATACTTACGTAAACTGTTTCATTTCATAATAAATAAGAAAATAAACTCTAAGGAATTTTATTTTTAGGATTCCGTAGTACTACAAGGAACCCTTATAATTTCGCTCTGTCTGTCTGTCCGTAAGGTGGTCCCCCCTAGCATTTCCAAACAATGAGACTTGAAATTTTCCATGTTGATAGAACATGCTAAAAACTCACTAGGAAAGTTATTCTGAACGAAATCGGACAACAAGTTTTGAAGTTATTCAACAAATACGTTTATAGCGTATCAGATACGGAACCCTTCTATATAATTTCGCCATCTTTTATTACTAATGTTAGACAATGGTATCTTACCATTGCGCCTTTACCCGTCTAACCCATACGTGGCATATAGTATAGCCGAAAATAATACGTTAAATTGTAAGCAGTAAGGGAAGTCTCCCAAACCGAACGAAACGCGACAACAACACCATCACTAGACGTGACAGCATTGCCGCCACTTCACGCCAAAGCTGACAAACGACCTAGAATTACTGACGTTAAGCGGGTAGTAGGCCATCACTAAACTAACTATTACGATTCTGAAGACGTCGACTTCCCTGGACGATGAACTCCGATTAACCTATTTCGCCCGCTAACTGAAATCTTCCATACGGATGTTGAATAAAATTTTCGGCAATTCCTCTTTTTCATCTCAACAGTTTACTTAACATTTTATTCCGTAGTCTGAGAATCGGTCGTAATCTACTTTTTAAACGGCCCACGCGTACAAAGGCGCAGGGTACAGATAGTCTAATATATATAATTCTCACATCACAAGTGTTTGTTGCCAAGCTCCACCAAAACGTCGTGACCGATTTCAGTGAAACTTTTTGCGCATATTTAGTAGGTCCGAGAATCAGTCGTAATCTATTTTTTAAACCGCTAAGTGATAAGGGCGGTCCACGCGGACGAATTCGCCGGTTACGGCTAGTGTAAAATAAATTGTTACGTTTCGGCTCATACATAATGAACCACTTTGACCTTTACCGAACACAGTATTACAAACTCTGCAAGCTTGTATTCATATTTTTTGGAGTTTTATTTATAATTAGTTAGGTTCTGCTTCTTCCTAGCGTTATACCGGTCGAATACCGGGGCCCGCTTGGTGAACTAAGAATTCTCGCGTCGCGCATTTGCGTTCTAATTCCAGACATAGCTTCATTTGAATGATCATGTAGTGTGGCACCCGGTCGCGGTAAGCACTGATATGCCTCGACCTCCACCGAGTTGCAAATCTCAACGGTGCTAAAGAATCTTTCCTCTAAAGTCATTAGTGTAGTAACCAAAGACAGGGACGTTCGAGTCATTTAAAACGGCAATTATTTTTATGTAAGCCCATTCAAAAACTTCAGACGCTGAGATAGCACAAGATTCGAGTTACCTAATTAATACGCTAATTGGTTTTTAAAGTGCCATAATTTTTTTTTTTATATAAAACGAGGGGCAATATGAATAATTTTTTTTTTATACAAGGGGCTAACGAGTAGGCGGCATTGACATAAGTGACTACCGACGCCCATGGACAATTGCAACACCAGAGAGCTCGCAGATGCGTTACCGGCCTTTGAGAAATGAGTATGATCTTTTCTTGAAGGTCCCTAAGTCGTATCCGTTCGGAAATACTGAAGCTGGAAACTGATTGGAATTTATAAATTGGAAGTTATAAAGTTATCAAAGGATTATTTGATAAAAAACGGGAATTTGAAGGTCTTGGTTTTAAAAGAACATGTTATAGTGTTATATTAAAGCTATTGTCTTTGGTAGTCCTTATTTTTTAGCCTTCCGTGGTCCTACAAGGAAGCCTTAGTTTCGCTCTGTCTGTCTAACTTATATTATGGGCGCTGTGGGCAGTAATCCTGCCTTCCGCTCCGGGGGTCGTGGGTTCGACTCTCGCCTCGAGTATAAGTGTATTATCTATATGTATATATAATATACAAAAAAATATTTGTGTATTAAAGGCGTCTTTTACCTATAACACAGGCATTAAGTTGTCTACCTTAGGAATAGACGTCATATAGTCCTGTATATATTTATTTATTTTTATATTAATTAACTGATTGCCATAATATATGTAAATATTAGGCAATTTAAGGCTTTATATATGACTAATATTTTAGCGTTTTCCTCTATTGAATCTTGAATTCTTAGAATTTATTTGAGACAATACTCGTAACTTAACTCAACTGGTATTAGGATCTATAAGCAACTTCTAAGTTCTTTTAAAGGATCGATTTTAAAAGTACTCAGAATTGATACTTTTGGGGATTGCCATATGAGAGATACATATATATTAGAACTTCCATACTATTTTCTGGACATCTACTAATGCGTTGAAGTCGACCGTTTCCTCCTAACTATAATTCTTCGAAACAGCAAGAAGCAATACACATAAAGGCATATTTAACACGAAATTTCCGCGTTTATATTTGATGTTTGCTTTCGCCCGTAAAAGGTAATTTGCAAAGTCGTTGAGTAATCGAATTTGCTTTAAGAAGACACGGTAATGAAATAACGCCCATAAACTATCTAGCGGGTTCAAGTATCCCTTGATGTACATAACACATATACAAGTACCTAAAACGAATCATACCGTTTAGCGTGGCGGCAAACCAGCCGATTTTTCTGTCTAGGTGCGCCAATTTATGTTTCACAGGGGTAAAATTAAATAACCAGGCGTGTGCGACTCAGATTCGTGCACTGAGGGTTCCGTACCATCACGTAGGATCACTTTACATGGTTATTTTAAGATTTGTTTCCATGAGATTACTTTTAATCTGACAAAGTTACAGCATTTTTTTTCGCAATATAACTACAAATTTACGGTTTTCAGAATTTTTCCTATACTTGTATTTCAAATTATAGCTTCTTGCCAAATTTCATGATTCTAGTTCGACAGGAAGTACCTATCGGTTTTAGTTCCCTTTGAAAATGTCCATTATCTTTTCATTGCGTACACTTAAAGACTTATTTGTTTTACACGTTCAAGCGACCGCAGAATTCGGTATTCGGTATTCGGTATTAATTTTAACTTTATAGCTTTACACGTTTCTAAGAAAGAGGGTCTTGACAGACAAATGGACAACGAAATGATACTATAAGGGCTTCTTTTTTCCTTTTAGATATGGAACCCTAAAACGTCGATGTACGTGTACATTTACTTATAATCAAAAGTCGGTAAGTATAAAATATACATAATATATACAACATATATACCTTCGCTGCCTAATATAATGCCACATCCAACATAGCCTTGAGACTTACACACAGAACGATTGGACAGTCCCGCTGCCTCGTGACGAGCGGCAGGAGTTGGAGCTGTTTGGCACAGGTAACACAGGCATCAACTTCTCCAAATACGAGGATATACCGGTTGAGGCCAGCGGCGAGAACGTACCGGACTACATTACTAGCGTGAGTTGTATTTTGTCACACATTATCTAATTTGTCTAGTCATCAACTTATCACATTGTAACCTCATATTATGAGAGGTGCGAATTATATTAAATATTTGAACAAACTAAGAAGGTACCATAAAGGATAATAGAAGCCCAACACCTTCCGAATGTATTGTCACTTGGATGGTATCTGACACTAAAACTCCAAACCTGCTTTTTGCCATAACCAAATGTTTGGTCGACCACTAATAAATTATGAATAATGTAATTTGTCTACATTGCAGTTCGAGGACGTTAACCTGACGGAGATAATGCGGTCCAACATCGCGCTGGCGCGCTACGACAAGCCCACGCCCGTGCAGAAGTACGCCATCCCCATCGTGCTGGGCCGCCGCGACGTCATGGCGTGCGCGCAGACGGGCTCGGGCAAGACGGCCGCCTTCCTCGTGCCCATCCTCAACCAGATGTACGAGGCGGGGCCCGTCAAGAACGTGGGGTGAGATAGACATCATCATTTGATCGCAAATTCGTGCAAACCAGGCTAGCTCGCATCGCACATTTGCGTTCTATTATGACTACTCTACTGGATCTTCTTGTGTTTCAGGTTCTTCTGACCAGGGGGGCTGGGCCATGTGGCCCTTTGCTACCCTATTGATACACCAGTCTTTAGCACTTAACTTTTGTTAAAAAATTACGCAGTATTTTACCTTATCGATGAATCTGTGCATGACTTCCTTCCGCCGGTCCTGCCTTCGACATTCGGGTGTCAGTTTGTACACGGCTTCAAGGTACAGCCACGGCTGCAAGATGCGGATGGCGAAGCTCCTAATGGAATCGTAGAAGGCTTCCAAAAAAGGGTGCTCGGTGTGCTTCTGAATCCCCGCGTCTACTCCAAGCGTCGTCTCTGCGGAATAAAACAATTGCGACTTTTAGTGTCTCTAGTTAGTAGGTACTGACATTGAAACAGTATTTGTTGCTTTGCCGAAAAAGGGTCAGCGTTTGATAACTAACATGAGCCCATGAAAGTCGTCCAAAATAAAGTTAAGGACTTCGAAATATCGTTAAGTATGCCATCAATAATTTTTTTTATTTGCATACCCAAAAATATGCAGATGTCGTCCACCTTGAATGCTTGCTCATTTGTCTGCCAAGAGGCGGATTCAGCAAATTTATTCATATAAACGTATTATCTATAATGTTATTATTATGTAACGTAAGTAATATATATATTTATTTATTTATATTTAATGTTTATTTATAATCATTTTTACGTCTCTACCGCAGATAGTTTTTTTAGGTCACAAGTCCCGAGCACTGCTATGGTTCCTGCCTCTGCAACTCTCCTGCCTCTGAACCTGGCACCCGCATGGTGAATCCCTGGAATGCTAAGAAATTCGTTTCTCTCTCTCTCTCTCTCTTACTGCACGAAAACACGCAATTTAAGAATATGGATTCGTGACCTATATGAGTTGTATATCTGGGATTATAATAGATAACAATGAACAATATACCAATACTTACATATTTTTTTTACTTACAAATATTTGTTACCGCGGAATCTCCCTCCCACAATATATATTACATCTCCAATGTCCCCCGACATATATAGCGCGGTACACACAGAGATATCTATACATACAACTTTCCACGCATATTTCTATCAAAACGAGAGCTCTACAGAGTCCAGAACCTGAATGGCTCAATGGTGCAGGGGATGGAATGCAATCCTCAAGGTAAACGGTTCAAACCCTTACCCACTCCTAGTAGGAACATAATGAGAAACAGACAATGAGGTCCTTTGGATCATTATTCATAGTAATTTTTAGCCATTAGGTTTGCATCCATTGCTGAATATAAATAGGTCTTTTCCAAGGCGTGCCATTTCAATCGAGCTTCGGCTATCCGATTATAATAAGATGATCATAACAAATATAGCTAAATAAATATAAATATATACAGGACTATATGACACACGGCCGTCTGTTCCTAAGGTAGACAACTTAATGCCTGTGTTACCCGTAAATTCTTTATATCTTGGTGAGCATTTTAATAAAAAGGTTTTTATTATGTGCCAGACTTAGTGTAAAAAAATAATTTCAACTGTCGAATTATCTTTATTTTATCTGTAATTCTTTTGAACGTGTGCCAGAGGAAGAATTTCAAAAATCCTACACAGCTGTGATAAACGTTTCCGACTACATCTGTTGGAACAATTGAAAATAGTTAAACATAACAATGCCGGTGTCGGCTTGTTAAATAATGAAATTAATGTCACAAGCTCGCTCGTCAATCATATATACTATATAAAGAACCAACTTTTAACTCACTAAAAGGTACTATAGTGAAGAATATAAAGGTACTATAATAAGAATGTAGCTAAGGGGTCATCCATAGATTACATCACACGAATTTTACGATTTTTAACCCCCTCCTCCCCCCCTTAGTTCAACGTCACTAATTATCCAATCTTATGCGTGTTTAAAAAAAATTAAAACAAAACAGTTTTAATATTTTCTTTTTCAATTTCTTTTTGAATCTTTAATTTTGACGTGTGACTTGACAAAGCTTTTGACCCTGCCCATTGTCATACAATGTCACATTTCGATGACGCCCTCCCTCCCCGTTAACGTATGACGTAATTTATGGATGACCCATATGTTACACAACACTCGCCCACTTGCCGGTTTACCTGTACAAACATTTCATCCGGATGAGTAACAGAAGATAAACAAGTTGAAAAATTAAATCTTAATCACCTTTATTTTATTTAAACGTATTTATATTTTAGTTGTAAATATATTAAGTAAAAAGAAAGAAAGAAAACACAATTATTCTTAAAGTGTTACAAACAGTTCATAGTAGCAGAAATAATCTTATGCTAAGAAGTATGTCTGTCTGTAACACCATATAGAAAGGGTGTACAGCTCAGCATAATGTCGTGTATCATAACACTTATATATACATATAACACTGACGCTGATTTTCGGCTGTCACCGAAGTGGCGTCACAGCATAAACATTAAAAAGAAGTATATATATTAAATTTTACATTAGAAATTAAAGCCTGGAAAACATGATACAATTTTTGACTAAAAGTGTCTTTAAACCTTTAACGACTTTGTACTACACGCATGGAGCGGCCATCTACCTTTATGGCCATCTCATCGCGGAAATGTTTGCCTCGACGGAAAGCCCGAAACGAAACTGGTACCCTAAAAGAATAAAAGAACGGATATTAGTGTAAAGACGGAAAAATATAATGAACAAGATAATAAAATAAAAATGGCACGGGCCTTCACCCCGCGGTGTATAAATTTACATTAAAGAAGTGGTGCAACAAGAGGTTCAAAATGTATTTTGAAATGGCCAGTCTTTGAGAATTCACAATGTTTTTTTCAAGAAGTGGTTAGAGATACCGTCTCTTAGCTTATAAGTTTAACTTTAAGAAGAACAAATAGAAAAGTTCCGGATAAACTATTGTGAACAAAGACTCCGCTTTTAGCCGGTCTGGACGCCCGCCTTCGGGTTGGCACGACGTGCTTGGCAAATTCAAAGACGATTGAATAGTACTAGTCCACGACGGATCTAAGTAGAAAACTGCTGGAAATCTTTGCCCAGCAGTGGGACACAACAGTTCAAAAATAAAGTAAATAATTAATAAAGTTTGTAGCGTTAAATTTAGTTGATTACGATGAACCTCTATAACTCCTAATGAAGCTTAATTTTCGAAACGCAATATGGATTGAGGCACGAAATTAAACAATGTAGTGCTGTGCTTTAGTGGCGTTGTTAGTAATACAGCATTGCACTAATTATCTCTGTTACTATTTGTCTTTGTTTACTTGATTATTTAGGCTTTGTAAGGTAAATAAATGTTTATTATTATTATTTGTAGAATTAAACAATGTAGTTTTTTTTTAAAGTATAAATTTAAGAAAATACTAAGTACTTAATCAGGCGATCAAACTTACTTACTCGTTTCTATTCCCAATGATTGTAATTGATAAAGAAAATAAAGAAATAGGCAATTTAAAAAAAATGTAAGGGTATTTGTATGTTGAAAAAATTACCATCAGACATATAAGAAATATTTTTTAGGACCCTATAATCCTTGATTTTCACTTATTTATCAAAAAAAGTACATATACCAAAGATAATTTATAATAATTCATACTACTTTTATCTTTTTACTAGAATAAAAATAGACGTACCAAAAGACATTTTTCAGTAAACCTCCTTAATCATAACACACATAACACTTGTATATAAATCGAAACACACCAGAGGTACTGCGCGCGCGCACCGCAAACACTCAGTTATGTAACTGACTCTTTCAGCGGTCGCTTGAAAGCCTCCCCGTAAGCGCAAGTATGGACCGAAGCAATAAGTAGAGTATTGGAATGTTTCTATTAGCAAACTATTAGGGTTCCGTCCCTATATGACACATAGAAATAAGCGCCGAAATATGACATACATTTACTACTTTAAAAAAGAAGCGTACCATATAAAATTTTATTATAACATATCATCAAACATCCGTCCAGTGTCATAGATTTTTGTGGAGTAGACATAAAGTAGATAAATTAATTAACTTAGCCAATTGGCTAATAAGAGACTAATCTAAATTCGGCAAGACAAAGTCTGTCGGGTCCGCTAGTATTTAAAAAAAATTCATGTACAGTACACTTTTAATTGAAAATAGAAATAATGTTATTAATAATAAAGTGAATTTTACTGGAAATTTCGTACTAGTCTGAACGTTTTAAAACGCCGTTAACAAGCGGCCATAATGAAAAAATAAGACAGGAATTCCCGCCTTTTTTGTCACTTTCTCCAGTAGTTATTTCGATAGTAGATATATTTATTTACAACAACTTTGAATGAATTCGAAATTCGATCTCTTCGGACAACACTGTTTATATAATTATGACTGTTTAGAAATTGTTTCATATAGAGGACTAACTGTGCTCGCGACTTTATTTGCGAAAAATGAGTAAAAAAATGCTACATGAAATTTTAGTGTGATGATGTATATCCTACAGCCTTCCTCGTTAAATGGGCTATCTAACAATGAAAGAATTTTTCAAATCGGTCCAGTAGTTCCGGAGATTAGAGCGTTCAATCAAACAAACAAACTCTTCACGTTTATATATTACTTTGGAGTATAGATGAAGTAAGTCTACTGTACGTGAAATTTATGTATTCTAAAGCACACTTAATGTTACAAAAATCTATTCAAATTCTCGGAAAATAGATTTTGGTACACATTAAGCTACGGAACACTGTGTGACTATCAGTCGTACTTTACAGAATTTTGTATTAATATTTTTTTAAATATTTATTATAATTTGCGAGCTGTTATATCATTTCTGAGGTATAGCGTGTTTAACTGAAGGTCATCATGTTACTTGAATCGAAGTGGGGAAGCCCTAAGGTCTTATTGCAGCAAACGACCCAGATATTTTAAGACCGGCAAAATGTTGAAATTGCAACTTTATTTTTCGTCAAATATAATTTAATGAAATGTATATGAAGTCTTCAATTGATTAGGCCGTTGTCGAAGCGGGCAATGACCCTGCATTCCGCCCCGAGGGTCGTGGGTTCGATTCCCGCCTCGAGTCTGGGTGTATTATCCATATCTATGCATTTATACATTTCTACAAAAAATATATTGGTGTATAACAGGCGTCTGTTACATATAACACAGGCGTTAAGTTGTCTACCTTAGGAACAGACGCCTGTGTATTATATGGTCCTGTATATATCTATTTAATTAGACCTTTGAAGCATTTTTTCTAACGATTATAGAATATACTTTAGAGCCTCAATAGCTCAATGGTATAAGATATGGACTGAAATACGCAAGGTATCAGGTTCAAACCCCACCGCCGTTGGGGTATTGTCACATCCACTCCTAATACAAGCTTTTAATTTAAGCTTAGTAGGAGGGGAAAAAGGGAATAACAGACATACCTAAAAGGTATTCCAAATATTCTTTTAAAAAAATAAAAATAAAATACTTTAGAATTTAAATGCTTACAAAAACTAACCACCAAATCATCCACCCCATTAGACTCGTATACTTCCGTATCATATTTTAAAATATTATATTCAAAGCCACGTGTGTAATATTTTTCAACAGAAATATGACTTGTTTTAACTTTTTTGCCTTGTTATTTTTTTTTATACACTTTCAGCACATTTTTCGCATATATTTAGACGGATTTCAAAAGTATCTAATGAATAATTTAAGGTGTAAAATGTTTATTAAATATTATCTAGGCGGAAACAGCTGTCGGACAGTGATTTCATTAGAAGAAGCTAGCTAAACCAAATTATTTATCAAGATATTTTGCTTTGTACGGCTTTCGTCGTAATCTACTTTATCATATGAAGCTGGAGAGTTTATTTAATTACTTGAAAATCTAATCTCAAGAAATACTGGTCCGTTTTGATGAAATTCTTGCAGTGTTAGACAGCCCATTTATCGAGGAAGCCTATAAACCATCATCACACTAAAATTTATAACTTAATTTTACGCGAACGAAGTAGAAGGTAACAACTAGTAATTAAAAAATATATTTGGTTCTTTTTACTCTGGATATATTTACTATTCTTTAATCAAAATTGATCCTTCATAAATTGGGAACTTTATAATTGCAAGCAACAAAAAGTGGGAAACAAAATATGCCCGTAAAAGCAATATGCCTGTCTCCAAGTTTCATGCTCCATGACACCACTCGACGTACTTGCCTTGACTCCAAAAACGGCCAGTTAAATGGCAATTTGGGAAACCCCATGTTACAAAATATTATCCATTACTTTACCAACCATTTAATAGTTACCTACCAGAACCAGGACCTTCGTTTGACGTTTGATAAATTCCAAACACTATAGTTAATAAAACATTTTATTTCCATACTTTTGTCATAAAAAAAGTATACTTTAATACCTACGTCGTAAGTTCTAGTATCGATTGAATACGTTTTTTTGTGTTTTTTAGATGGAAATCAATTTAATATCAATTTAATCTCATTAGAAGTCGACCTCGATGTTATCCGTTTTATGCTTAGATCACATAATATGTATTATATGATTCACGTATTTTATTGAAGGTTTAAAACGTACTAGAGATCGCCAGCTGCTCGAAATTAGGCCACAAATCCTTAGATTTACGTACTAAAATTTAAACAGCTTCAATAGCCTAAATTTCTTTAATTTATGATATTGAATGAATGAATGAATGAATGATGATGAATTGTACTATAATACAATGTATGGGTCGACCAAGACATTGGTTTGCCACGGTCGAATTTCGTTTGACGACACTTACCTTTAAAATGGCCACAAGCGTGTCAAGACAGGCATAGAAGGGTTCCGTATCTGATACGCTATAAACGTATTTGTTAAATAACTTCGAAAGTTATTATCCGATTTCGCTCAAAATAATTTTCCTAGTGAGTTTCTAGCATGTTCTATCAACATGGAAAATATCAAGTCTCTATGTCTAATAGTTTGGAAATGCTAGGAGGGGGGACCACGTTACGGGCAGACAGACGGACGGACGGACAAAGGGAAATTATAAGGGTTCCTTGTAGTACTACGGAACCCTAAAAAGGCTTATTTTTGCTTGTTATGCAATACGTCCATAGTAATAATAACCCTTAGCAAAATTTTCTTTAATTAAGAGCTGTCATCCAAAATGGTAAAGCACTTTCTTGGTCGACTAAACAAAATTTTAATTCTAAGTTCAACGATATACATTAGACAATTAATGTATTACATACGGTCGTCATGACTACGCTTTGACACATTCTTATAGTCAAATGTATATATGTGTGTATAAATCGTTTGGCTTGCAAAGAGAGTACAGGTACAGGAAATTAAATGTTGATTATTATTAATTATATCCTTTTATGGAAAGTAGTTCTTGTATGTAAATGTTTTTATCCCTAAAAAAGCTTGGAATAAATTTAAATAAGTTTTATGTAAGATCTTAAGAGCCCTACCTCACCCATATGCCATGGTGACGTCGCCAGTAATGCATCCAAACAATTCATAATAAAATTTAGGAAATGTAACTCGGCATTGTTGTCAAATACGAAAGGTAGCCACAACTGGCAACGCGCTATGTGGAGTCTGGAGACTGGCAAACTGGTGACATTGCCAGTAAAATATACACAAGCAAGCTCACTTATTCATTGTCAACATATTGCAAAGATGGACGGACTTTCTTAATATTGTATCATGTTTTGTTGATTCATTCCTACGGAAACTCAATAATCAGTCAAAAAATTATACTAACATTTTCAAGTAAAAATATTTTACAGGATATTTTCTTAAATGTCTATATAAGTAGTTTAGAAAAAACACCACTTAGGCTTCAATCCAATACAAAAAGATGGACCTACAATTTCTGAGATTTCTTTTTTTTTTAACTTTTTCCAACATGCATAAATAAGTGCAGTTTCTTCTATGCCTAAAGCTTCCATTCTCAATACTCTAAGAAATTGAGTAGCCACTGGCTACTCCATTTGGCAACAGCAGGTATCCGTGACTACATAACCGGCGACCACGATCATCTTGACTCCTGGACCATTTTTTGTAACGTACATTAATTATAATGAATTTATGATGTTTTCACAGTTAAATTTAATTAACGCTCAGTAGTAAAGAGTAATTCATGAGTCAATCATAGATGAGGTCATGGCCTAATCAGTGGTCGGCATTTGAGTCGATCGGTAAGTTAAGTAGCTTTTGCTGCGACCGGGTGATAGATAGGTAACCGATTCTTGCACTGGTTTATATTTGAACTGATTGTATAGCAAATTCGACATAAATGACCATATCTTTTGATTGCGTACATTTAAAGAATTGTTTTTTTACAGCTTCAAAGGAGCTCTGTATTTGGTATTAAATTCAACTTTATACCTCAACGCGTTCCTGGAAAAAAATTTTGAGAGACAGACAAAAGAACAACGAAGTAATCCAATAAGGGTCCTTTTGACCTTTGTACGTAAGGAACCCTAAAAATAGGATATATCAATATACTCGTACATTATATTAGCCATAAACCGCGACTTTGTCCGCGTTGAATTCAACGATCTTGTTCGAATCAAAAATAAATCTGTTAAGAAGTATGAATGAATGAATGAATATTCTTTATTGTACACCACAAAAATACATGTTACATAATAGTCTTTGAGAAGTATTGGAGATCAGCCGTAACAAACAGTCACTCTTGTATATTTGTGTACAAAACAGATGCGAGACGCCATCATTCCGGGTCAGTGGTAGGAAGTGAAGGCGGTAGTATTAAAGTTCTATTTATATTGCTCTATAGCACTTCTGTACGGAGAAAGGATTCGTTCCACCTCATTAATTTGAAATACTTGATAAAAGGGAAAGGGGACAAGTGGAAGGTCGAGAGAAAGGAGGACAGCTCGATGCATCTGGGCTAGGAAAAATATCTAGATTGATAAATATATAATTCTAGTTGATTCCAGAAGTGCCCGGCCACAATACATGATCATTGATATGATCACACAAATGAAGATATGTTTAGCTCCGGCATCAGAGAAATTGCAAGAGCTCAAAAGGGACTAACTACAAATAAAAAGCAAGCGATTTTGTTAAAGAAGGTTCGAGTATGAAATGGAGAAGCAAGCATCTTACTTTCTTAAAACATTACAAAATCACAGAGGCCGTCGTTATCTCGTTATCCGGGTTGGACTTATTCCTTTACTCAAAGGCACTTCTTGGCGTTTCAATGACAAACTGTAGGTATATTTGGCCATGTGGTTAGGCCTTATATTTTCGAAACCCATATCATATTAATCGCCGGATCTGAGTTGGCAAACTAGACACCTAATTCCAAATAATTATTTTACTAGCGTGAACCACCAACATCTAATTTCATAAAGATGTGGCCCGCCTGCATCTAATTTTATAGTGATATGGCCCTTGCCTGTCAAAAAAAGGTTGGCGACCTCTGCGGCGTAGCCTATCCCCAACGGCGATGGAGTTTGAACCGGGTACCTTGCGGATTTCAGTCCATACCTTATAACGTTGAGCTATTGAGGCTCATGTGAGGTTTTTTTTTGTTCTTTGTTGTTTGTTATTGTCAGGAGACAGTTCTTATGAAAGAAAAAATTAAGAAAATTGCGTGGATAATTACTAAATATTCCTTAAATTACTTCCAAAAAATCCAAGTTCTTAAATTACTTCTTACATTAAACAATTTAAACTTTTTTAATGTAACCAAAATTGATAGAAAAGGGAACGGAAACGGGAAAGGGAATAGGAACGGGAACGGTGCGGAAACGGCAACGGGGATAATACAGGATAATAGAATGTAGTGCTTACTTAGCAACTTTTGAGCAAGACAACGTCTGCAAGGTCCGCTAATTTTCAACAAAGATCATTTTATGTTCTTCTTTACAGTTATTAAGTCTCAGAAACCGTCTAATATTAAGGCTAGACGTGCCCGTCCATGACTCCGAGAAGGCCGGCCTTGGTATCAGCGTGAAAGGCAAAGTGACAGTGGGACCCGACCCTCACGACCTTGGCATCTTCATCAAGTCAGTTCTGAATGGAGGAGCAGCTTCCAGAGATGGAAGGTGAGAATTTTTTTTCATTTGGCAGGCCCCATATTTAATGTAAAAACTTTTATACAGTTAAAAAAAATCCTAGTACATTTTGTTGCCCAATCTCCTTTATATCTTGTGACCGGGTGACAGATGGGTGACCCATTCTAACACAGGTTCATTTTTCATATCGGACCTTCTCCGGGTTTCGGAAGGCACGTAAAACAGTAGGATTTGATTAATGTCACTGAGTAATATTAGTCGTGAGGTTGCTGAGATCGCGGGGGTTCCGAGGATGACGTCAGATGGCAATCGGTTATCTTAACCCGCCCCACAGCCACATCGCCTGTGCAATCTATGCGGACCCTGGTACTAGACCGGGATAACGCTAGGAAGAAGATGTTAAAATTAAGAAATATATACGCCTGAATGTTGTGATACAAAATCAGTATAATAAATGCTTTTTAGGTACATACGTCTAACTTATTATTATGTTACAAGAGGCAAACGAGCGCCAATGAACGTCTGCACTACCAAGAGGCTAGCAGATGCGTTGCCGGCCTTTAATGACGTGTTTAGGCAACCGGTAAGCCTCACAGACCGAACGAAACGCGACAACAATACCCTCACTTGACGTGACAGCATTCCCACGACAACAATACCCTCACAGACCGTAAAAGCGAGTGTGGCGCTACCTCTAATTAAAATCTAAAGCGTATGTCTTAACATAAGCAAGGCATGGCTATGGCTAATTACGTACCTTCTCTTAAGTAAGTACTTGTTTCTCTTTTTAAATTCACAAACATTTTTTTGTAGAGCATTATGTTGGCAGCATTTGTAAAGGGCATGGACTGAAATATTAAGTAATGTTTATTAATATTCCAGTTAAGCATCACTCGTGTTAAATTTAACATTCAAATATTCCATATTCACCTTCAGTCTGTTCTTCCGTCTGCCCACCTCCTCCGTCTAACAATCTGCAAGGTAGTCCACCCAAAAGAATTTCCAGACAATTAGATGAAGAGACTTAAGTTTTTCTATGTTGAGAGTAAATGCTAGAAACTCACGAGGAAAATTATCTGTAGCGAAAACGGACAGAAACTTTGGAAGTTATTTAACAAATACCTTCATCGCGTATGAGATACAGTACCCTTCTATAGATGCGTGTCTTGACAAGCTCTGGTCCACTTTTTTGATAAATTTTTACTATCAAGCTATATAACTTTAAAATTCGTTTTTAATTTTATAAGTATACGAAAGTATTTATGGAAAAATTATTTCTAAGGGGGTAAAATAAGGGATGATAGGTTGTATTTGCTATATTTTATGTAAGACGCATATGGTTATAAATAAGTGTACTCATATATGTAAATAACGGTTTTAAAAAAAGAGGATGAAATAGGGGTTGTACTACGAAAGACATTTACTTTGAAAGAAAAATGAAATATAACAAGCGAAAAAAAACGCAAGCAAAGCCAGTAACAACATCTAGAACATTAAAATGTACCTACACATTTGTTTTAATATTTATTGTAATTTTCGTCAATTAATCTAAGCTAGCTGAGAGTGTACTTATCGATACGTGTGTAGCGGCTAGTAGACTTAGTTACATCTATAGTTACATTTATATTATCAGCGATTATAAATAAATATTAGAATATGCAATAAAAGAAATACAGAAAATTGACTTTACTATATTATTCGGTGGGTGTGTCGATATGCATATACATGTGAAGTAACGCTGCTATTACATTTCACGCTTAAACCGCGGAATCAATATTGACAAAACTTTAGTATAGAGATAGATTGAACTTTGGAGAAGGACATAGGCTAATTTAAAAAAAAATGAAACTGAATTCAATGCGGACGTAGTTACAGTTTGTATTATATTTTATATGACTCTGAATAATAATTTTGAGAACTAAGCACGAGCGCTTTTTTACCGCGCGTTAAAAAAGCGTTCAAATAGAATATACGTGACTCCCAAGTTTATGTTCACACGACAGCGCTTATATAACGCGACGCTTTTTTATCAAGCAATATTCTATATTGAACGCTATATAAATAAATGTATACGCTTTATAAAAACGCCAACTCCGAAATTAAACGCAACGCTTTTTTAGCTCTCGTGCGAATGAGGGCTTAGACTAGATTTCAGGAATAACAAACAAGATTTTTGACAGTTTATCTATCTTTCCCACTAATATTAGCATATAAACTAAATCTTAACGACATTAAATGGTGGCGTGTCTAGATTTCAAACGGGTGGTTATTTTAATCTGTGACAGCTTTGTAGAAATATATAAATACATACATATAGATAATACACCCAGACTCGAGGCGGGAATCGAACCCACGACCCCCGGGGCAGAAGACAGGGTCACTACCCACTGCGCCAACGGTCAGTCTGTCAAATAGGTAAACAAGTATTATCCTCAGCATGGTTTCAAGAGATTACCATACTTTAAATATTCCTAGGGTGTGTAAATTCTTCTTCTTTCTTCTTCTTTTTAAGAAGTACACATCCGCTGCCACTACTGGCGTTCCCCAAAGACTTAACACTAAAGACCATCACCGATACCATACCTCACAGCGATTTCCTGCAATTGTACCAATATCACCTCATAGTCACTCTAACTAGGAGGTCTTCCGTTTTATTGCTGCTTAATATTCCTTTTCCGTTCAATACAATAACTCGATGCTAAAAGTTATGGGTCTATAAAATAGTCTTGGAAGATGTTGCGATAACTCTCGCGTAACGGACGCCGGGACCTCCGTGCGAGACCAGGTATGTACGTGTATAATACCTCATTATTTATGACTGGATGTCCTACCTACGTTTGTTTATGTAACCCTGCTTACCCTGTTTGAGACTAGTCCATGGCTTAACAAGCCACGCATGTACCGTAAGTAAACGTAGTAAAAATAATGTCCATCTTGAGAAAAAAGGAATTTGTTACGAGATTGCGAAGTATATGTATACTTATTTAAAGTATTACTAGTAAAAATTTTTGATATGATGTCGTTTAAAAAGGCAAATAGCCAGGCGCGTATATGGGTTGCATGTTATTACAAAATCGCTTTATCTCCCGCTACATTCATCCAACATGATACAAACCCATCATGTCCCCTCAGCATCCCTTCGCGGAGGGTCGCTAAAGCCCTACATTACCGCATCAAATAATAACACTCAGAGTAAAGAGCCCGATACGGTCGATACTGTGAGGTTTATTGATAAACAAGGTAAAAGTAACATTATAAACTGTTTCTTTTAATATTTTATTTTATGAAGTCTCTAAATGAGGAGGTCGTAGCTTAATCAGTGGCCGAAATTTGATTCGATCGGTAGGTTAAACTGCTCTTAATGCGGCTAACCAGACCGACCTACTCTATCACTGGTTTTCGAACAAGTCACCTCCTCTGTGCTTCAGAAGGCACATAGAATAGTGAGGATTAATTTGACTAAGTGATATAAGTCGTCACGCATTGAAATGAATGCCGGACGTCGGAAACCCAGGCCTAGTCGTTCCACTATAACCGAAACGTTCCAATATATCCGCCGGCAATGACGTCGTGAGTGTAATTCCACCATTCCGACAGCTGGTAGACTTCCTCTTTTGTTATGATAATTTAAAGGGTCGAAACTGTGATAGAGGGGCCAAGTAACGACGCTGTTACTATTATATAATAATATGGCTATCATGTAGAACGTCTAAATTTAAT
>JANCMC010010464.1:0-11579 GCA_024363005.1 Charaxes varanes | reverse complement strand
CCAAATCTGGTATGATCCTACTAGTGCGGCTTTAGATGTCCTTTCTAGTAATGAACTTATGATAGTTCTTGACAAGCTCTACCGCGTATAAGCTGGTTTTATAACCGTTTTTAGTGAGTTCATTGGGTAGGTCAAAGTATTTGTTCGTTTTTATCAGGAATTTACATACTCTAAGGTATATAATGAACTATTTATAAAAGAGTATAAAAGACACTGGCCGTTTCTTTAGGATGAAATCCTGACATTTAACGTCACATATTTAATCGCGGTTATTATTTTGGACTTGAGTTCCACGAGGATGCCGTGTCCTTTGCGAAAATATTTTCTTGAGAAACTTATTTTTCGATATTTTTTTTAGGTATACGGAACCCTGTCGCATATATTCATCCGCAATTTCAAAGCTTATTCAATGGACAGAAAGGATCAAATCTTTCCTCTTTATACCTATACCTTTGTCAGAAGGCTATTCAATTTTGCGGTACCTATTCCATATCTATTACTTCACTTCACTAACATACTGACCGTACATAAAGCCGACGCAATACTCGACGCTATATCCGATGCTATACCTAACGCTGTACCTGATATTATACCCGACGCTATACCCGACGTTATACCCGACATTATGCCAGATGCTATATCCGACGCTATACCCGACGCTATATCCAATGCTATACCAACGCTGTACCTGATGTTATACCCGACGCTATACCCGACTAGTGTGGCCGGGGACTTTGTGAGTGCGAAAATTTTGTAGTCTTCGAGGCAGTATACACATTTTGTATCGCCCCTTAGCTGTGCCGGATCTCTGCATCTTATAACGCTTGTATCACTTATCATTTTTGGAAGACGTACTTACGACTTAGTATTGAAGTCCAATGGCGTCTATAGTCACGTAAAGCAATGTGAACTGCCAATAAACTGTTTGTCATATAAAAAGAATCTACGTGGACACGAATTCTGGCAAGTAAATTATAAGATGCCCGCAATATACAGGTGTACCAGTGAATTTCATGACACCGATACTCGCAAATGAATAGAATAATGTTACAGGTGTAATAATAACTTTCTTCTACTACCGCGTTGTGTTCAATCAAGCGTTGATACAAAAACGAACTATACCAGACAAATTGGATTGAACTTTTTAGCTTATAACTCGGTCATACGCCAAGGAATGACTCACTCTAAATAAAGGTGTATACACATCAGTAGCGTGACTAGGCTTTGAATTTTGTTGTACATTACCAGGCCTTTTAAGTGGGGGCACGCGAGGGCATGCAGTGCCCTCAAGGAAATTTCAAAGACATTGAAAAATTGCCATAAAAGTGAAAAAAAATATTAACGAAAACGAAATGGGCGCGTAAAACTGTCTATTTGGTAGAAGTTACACTTCTTTTTAAACTTTATATACACAATTATCAATACTAATATCATTCTCTTACTTATATTCCATTATATTTTTGCAATGACATTACTTTGTATGGACTTTCATAGTATTTCAAAAAAGGAAGGTACAATAGATGATGATAAGTATGATATAGACGAGAAATGATTGATAGATCATATCATACGGTTATACTCACGTCAGTAGATAGAAGCAGCCCCATAGCGAGTCCAAAGACGCAGCTGAAGAATGTGATGGTGGTCTCCCAGACCCTCAGGGTCTGCGCGTTGATGGCCATCACCCCGGTGATGACGCAGTGCCATATCGCCAGTTGCTGAGCGATGCCGAACATTATCAAGATGAAGTAGAAGATCACCGCCCAAGCGGGGGATAACTGAAAGTAAAAAAAAAAAAACAAATAGAAACATATCCTCTTGATTTCATTGGGAATTTGAAAAAAAAATATTGAATTTTTTTAGTATATTAATACTTAATTATTAATTATATCGATATTTAAAGCAAAACATGTAAAAAATTGATTTTGTAAATTAATTATAAACAATTAAAAAATGATAAGATTTAAGAAAAAATCACGTGACTACGGTGTCGCCACGATTGGTAACAGTACAGTACAGTACAGTTTTTAGGCTTTATAACATTATTTGCTCCTATTCTCGAACAGTTCCCCATATTAATTTTATTTAATATTTATTTTTAAATAAATTAATATACTAATTTTATCATTTTAACTAATTTTTTTGTATTAAGTATCGTTTTTACGGAGAACCTATTTGGCTTGGTACCGACTTCAGCACATGAGTAAGTGTCTACTAAATCGTATGAAGGTACTGTTTATTTTTTGCCTTTAGTTCCTCGCTTTGATAGTTTTGAAGGCGGTTTTCTTTTTATTTAAAAATAATTTATGGCTCATCCGAATCAAAAGATTGCCGAACCCTATATGGAGCAATTTAAACTATATACGCCTCTAAGCTCGCTCATCTATCGTCAAAAAGATTTTTCCAAATTAAGCGAAATCATGATAGAGTGAAAAAATAGAATCAATCCTATCCTATCAAGAGGCTTATTTATAAACGTCCAAAAAAATTTGCACTCCAAAATTAACTAGTACAGATAAAAAACATATCTATCTATAGAATTTGATGGCAAAAGAATCCATTAATTTTTTCTTTGGTAAATTCATCCAGACGCGTGCAGTTTTTTGCTGCAAATTCAATTTAAGCCCTATTCAATTCAAAAATTAAAGCAACATTAGCTAACAAGGACCTACCAGCATGTTCAATCTGGTTGTCTATATTAGTACCCAGCGCAGTCTAATTATAAAGGAAATAAATATTAGGCTTATAATAAATCATATTCCATAGACAAAATAGGATCCTGTCAAGATGATTTTAATTAGAGGTAGCGCCATGCTTGTAGCCGAATTGGGCCGGCGCGTCCGGGTACCAGTACCTCTTTGTCACATGCAAGCCATTTCCGATGGCACGGCTGCACATTTTCACTTCCGGTAGACAATGGCTGCCCTCCCGTTTCCGATCAACGACTTCCCGTCGCCATTTTGCTAAATCGGAGTTGAAAATTGATTTTGAATATACATTTTGATCATAGTTCATAGGCACATTTACTTGCTATATGTAATTTTTTTATGAACAACAATCTTTTCATTCTGTTAACTTTTTAATACAAGCTCCGAAAAGTTGCGAATTAAAGTTTAAGATTATTTCTGCTACACTACAAAAACCAGCTTGCCTGCTTGGTGAAATCTCAACTGGAACTCTACACCTTCTATATCTTCTACAGAAGCAGAGAAGACACTATTCTAAAATAGACTCTACGGCTAGCTACATGTGAAGTATATACAAAAAGTGTGTTTATATAAAAAAGGTACAAAACTAATACAAATTTTTTGAAAATGTCTGTAAAGATTTTGCCAGGTGGGAACCTTAATTGGCAAATTTAATAATTTATAACTTTATAAATTTATCAGCCTCATCATCATATAAATATTTTAAAATTACTGACACTAGAAACTGTGCAGATAAACTTTTCACACGTAGTATTATGATGTTCAAGAAAAATCTTTTGTTAGAATAAACCGTCAGCCTCTTTGCTCCATAAAAGAGAAAGCCAACAACATCGCCACTGATCCTTAATATTAAATACATGCGAAATGCCATAATTTATGGGTATCTTTAAGGCAAGAGTGAATAGGTTCATTCTAGGCAAGCGCGCTCCACCATAGACCGCATCTACACTTTATTAGCAATTTCACAGCATCACAAAATCACGTAAGTGCTTATAGCATAAGCACCTTTTTGACGTAAACTTTCGATGCGTCTTGTGGTACTTCTGTTTTATTTGTTCAAAGAGTGTATAATAAAACATTGGATAATTTTCATGACATTTCTATGTCTGTACTAACATATAAAGCTGAAGAGTTTATTTGTTTGCTTGAACGCGCTAATCTCAGGAACTACTCGTCCGATTTGAAAATATACGACCGCTAAAACTGACGCAAGTAGAAAATCTAAAAAATTCTCAAAAAAACACACACAAGCAGTTCTTTTTTTAATATTGTGTCTCTATTAATCCGAAGCAACTAAAACGATTTTGAACAGTTATTGGCACATAGTTTTTGCAAACGAATTTCGTATCCGCACAAAAATAATATAAAAACCTCTAACATTGGATAAAGTCGCGAGAAACACCTAGTATAAAAAAAACCATTTCTTATAGGAAGTATTCAATATGTCACGAGAAACCTTTATCCTTATAAGTGAACTCGCAACCTAATTTTGATATTAGATTCCGAAGCTCCTGAGACAGCTCATCTCGTGTCTAATAAGTGTGTTACAGCCTTAACCTAGTTATTTAGGAACTAAGTGGCCGGCAATATCTAGTATACTGCAATGAGTACGTAATAAAAGTGGTACCGTACTTTTATTTTATGCCTGCAGGAACGTCTACCCACTACCATATCTATATTTATTATTCTATTTTACTGCATTCGTTTTTTTTTTTTTATATCTTAAACGCAAGGATTTTTTGCATTGAAAAAAAAATATTTTTTTTCTTACGGTACACATACCGTGAGAATTTTTTAAATTTATTTTTTAAAAAATAATTTTTTTATAATATAAATATTTACATCAGTTAAGATTTACAAGTGTTACTCTGGCTTTAAACGAAAATCTTTTAAATTTTTTAAAGAATTTAATGTGCTTAAGCGGCTGGCAACGCGTGTCCCGCGGGCCGCATGTGTCGCGATCCTTCTCTTTGTGGCCCGCAACTGTTTTGTAAAAGGAATTCTGATTCTTATGGATAACTAGACACCTTTTTCCCAATAATTATATGTATTCTATGACAAGTGTGGCTCGCCAACATCTAATTACTTAATAAAATGGCCCGCCTGCGTCTCATTTTTAAAGATGTGGCCCTTGCTTGCCAAAAGTGGTAAAAGAACAGTCAAACTGAAAAATGAAAAAGGTTTTACTATACTTCTGTACTTCTGTACTAAAATATAAAGCTGAAGAGTTTGTTTGTTTGCTTGCACGCGCTAATCTCAGTAACTACTCTGCTGATTTGAAAAATTCTTTCAGTGTTAGATAGCTCATTTATCGAGGAAGGCTATAAGCTATTTATCATCACGCTAAAATAGCACCTTTTTCAAAAACACCAATTTTACGCGGACGAAGTTGCGGGCACAACTAGTTTGGTATAAAATTTAAAAATGTATCACAAAGACCTATAAATAAGGTCTATCGTGATCACAAATTGAGTTATTCGAATACGCCACTCTTAATTTGCTTAAGCGTAATTTAAATTTAGAAAGTTAACTTTGTAAAGGAAAACAATGGCGTGCAAATTCTAAACACATTTCCATTTTGAATTCTATTTGCATATAAAATACACGATACTAACTCATCTTGCATTAGTATCGCCAAGAAAATCAAAGGTTAAGGTCGCTCAGCGTTCACTTTAGGAAGATTAAGGCTGCTTACAAACCAAACGGAAAATCAGCTGCCGACTGAACGTCAGTACGACAGCAATCAAACTGCATTTTTTGTTCACACTATACTTACAATGCGCTTTTGCTGAGTAAGCGTAATTCAAGCCTCAGTATAAACGTGAGATCAGGCTGAATTTCTTTGACACTATACTAACAAAATATTCTAGCGTGGAAAAATCCACACTACAATATTTTGTTAGTACAGAGTCGTCTTATTCGCTTTCGCACTAAATAAGTAATATCATAATAGTAAGCGAATTAAAGCAAGCAGATGGGTCGACGACATAATATCTGTCGCGGGTGGAACCTGGTCCAGATTGGCTCAAGACCGTAAGGAGTCGTACCGCAGGGCGTAGGCCTTTGCCCAGCGGTGGGAGAAAAAGAACTGTGGTTGATGATGATGAAGCGAATTACTATTATGCTTAATGAATACTAAAGTCGTCATAAAGTATTGGTATGTCGATTCAGTGTAAACCAAAATTGAATACGAATAAAAAAACTAATAAACTGCGTAATGTAGGCTCACAATCGGCGGCTGTTACAACGTTTGTTTTCAAAGCAGCCTTAAGATCGTCTTTTTAAAGTGCTTTTTAAGTACTAAATTGTGACAAATGTGTCGCATTAGCCGTATTATTTGACACTAACGATTATTTGAGAAGTCCATTAAAAGTGTACATATTGATTTAAAATGTTAAAATCGACAATAGCGTTTTTGTTGGTCTGTGCAACAAAAACTCCAAAGAATGTTCTTTTGCACGAATGTTTTCAACGATTTCTGTTTACTATTTTACGCAAAACCTATTAATATTTACATATACATCTATATATATCTTCATGTAAATAAATAGTTGTATTCTTATTGTTAAGGTTCTCTACTGAACTATATCTTTGTATCTTTGCCTTTTAAAATTATATCTTTTTTATCGTTTCCATCGTACAAAAAACTTTTATTTTTAATCGACTTCACAAAAGGAGGAGGTTATCATTTCGACGGTATTCAATTAATCGGTGCCATCTGCATCGGTTTATCGGGGAACCTATTTGGCTTGGTACCGACTTTAACACGTCAGTAGGTGTCTACTAAATTGTATGAAAGTACTAATATTTTTCGCTTTTCAGTTCCTTGGAGTTTTTAGAAGGCGGTTTTCTTTTTATTTAAATATAATTTATGTTTTCTGTGCTTTTGTTGAAATTCTTAATTCTCATTAATAAGTCAGAATTATGGAGATTCTAATAAAGATGACCATCTTCTTTGAGGGGCTAGTTGAAAAAGTGGTCATTTGTAAACAGCAACTTATAGTTCGAAGATTCAGCGAAATGGCGCTGATGTAGAAGGAATTGACCAACAGCTTACCAGAACGGCGTAGTATGGTATGAATGTAGCAATGAATGGACCAATAAGACCTTTAAAATACTTCCTATTTCTAATGTGGCGCAACCCTTATTTGTGGATTTCGACGGTCACTTGAATACATTTTTTTTATTGTCATTGTATACTATGCCACGTGCTAAAGGCCCGTGCCATTGTTATCTTCTTCTTCTTCTTTTTTTATTGTCATCTTCTATTTACTTATTCTTCTACAGTCCCAGTTTGATTTTTGGGCTTCTTCGGGGCAGCCATTTCTGTGATGAGATGGGCGTCACGGAGGTAGATGGCCGCTTCTCGCGTCCTCCTTATTAGAATCTCAGTAGTCAGAATGCATCCTAAGAATCTATAACGTATATTTTGAAATATTCTCGTTTGGAAAATCGAACAAAATGATTTTTGTCAAAAATGTGTCCATTTGCAATTGTGATTACAATAGTTTAAGTTATTACGGAAGTCGTTATTAGCATAATAAATCAGAAATTGGACTTATTTATTAGAAGGTTAAAGAGTTTAAGCACAAACAATTCGTGATTTTTGGACCAGGAAACGATTCGCTTCCAATACGAACGCAAATATCCGGTGATACGTGCTATTTGTTAAGACGAAGGTCGTTAGAGGCTATGTTAACGTACGCATAAATTTTACTATACCGTTGTTGCGTATGAAATTTCCTTTTAAAGTAAATAAAGTTGTTTAAATATGGATTTTCTTTATGTATTTAAGGCTCCTCAAATTTGTCACATATGAGAAATTTATTCATAAGAAAAATATCTACTTATTCATGTGTATCAATAGTGTTTTTTTTACAAAACAAATTAGAGTACTATTAGATTAATATATTTTCGTATGGAATTAAAGCGCCACAGCGTCACATCCAAAGTGAAGCGTGTGGCTCGCGAGCCGCAAGTTGCCAACCCCTGATCTATGTCATTTAGTCGCACGTTACCGACGCCTAATAATCACTATCAACCGTATTAACCAACAGGAACACACTCATATAATATTATTATTCTCTAATCATAATATTGTATACGTGGGAGAGAGAGTATAATGGCTATATGACTCCCTATGTCGATATTATTGCGCCATACATTTCGATACCTCCTACGTAAACTGTTGTAACCCAAAATTCTAAACTTAACAGTAGAGCGCTATTACGGTGCTTTGAAATGTCTGTGTAGCGTGTAGGTTTTTTTTTTTTTTTTTTTTCTTTGTGAAAAATAATTACATTATTAATAAAACCAACTGAATTTCATATATTCTTCGGGTTTTGCGGTTATTAAAAGAGTAGGTTTTATTTTATTTGTTTTGACGAACCAACAGAATTTTACAATATATAATAAGTCCATAAACTATGTAAAACTCTTTTACAGGCACGTACAGCGTTTATATTATAGTTATAATAAATAATTATAGTTATAATTGTTTAGTCCATAAATCATTAAACGAAGACGTGTTATCTTAGTTGTGGGAAAATTAACATTTGTAAACCTAGTTTATCAGTAACATACAAGCAAATAGGCAAATTAACAGAGATTATAAACGAAGGCTAATGTATTATGCTACTTTTATTATAAAAGAGTATCTAAGTAATATTGAGCAACTAGCTGAAGCCCGCGACTTCGCCCCCGTCAATCCAGGAATTTTGCTATAATTTGATGGTTTTAATTGTTTTTTTTTTGCGGAACCCTAAATACTTTGCTAAAAGAAATGTAGTTATTATTCCCTGTAAGACCTCTCAGTAAAAGTTGCGTCAAAACATATTCAGCCGTTTCAGAAATTAACCGCAACAAACGGACAGACAGAAATGTTCTAGTTATACAAACCAACAATAAATGACAATAATGAATACAGCAGAAAAAGTATTATCCAATTTGATGCAGTCGTTTGGAAGTTATGCGCGTACTTACCTATACGTTTCGGAAATTCCGTTTACACAGAACTGCAATTTTGCAACCTCGACCTATGTTTTCCTTATTTCTAGCTAGCTATTAGACACAACTTCGTCCACATATGTACATACATATATTAATACGCGAAGAGAAAATTTTCTCTACAATTTTACGAAAATATGAAATTTGGCGCAGTTATAGTAGTTATAGAGGATGGCGCGCGAATACTATTTTTTTTAATATGTACTATGAATATATTAAATTATTAAAATCTTACCCACACCAATACCAAGCGATTTACACACACATATATGCATTTTACTGTAGGATTGTGTCAAAACGTAATCATAACGATTATTTGTATATTAACGGCCAATATAAAAAAATCGTTGTACAAAGAATCAAATCTAAAAATTTGTGTCCAAATTTCGACCGTCCGGCGATCTCTAGTTTGAACAATTATTTGTTATAACTAATTATTGTGTAAAGTAACGTATTACTACAACTCTCTGGAAAATTTCCCATATTAAACAGAAAAAAATAGTCGAAAAGTTTTTTTACAATGTCCCTACATAAAATCATAATATGCATTCATTGTAAGAATATCTAGTACTCGTAGAAAAATTTTAATTTAGACGTTACAAACCGATACAGCCATTTTATTTCATTATGTATAAAACGTAACACCTAGGATTTTTTAAGGTTTTCGTTTAAGGGTTCTATGCACAGAACTCTATAATCTGTAACAATATAACCCCTACTGTTTTACGTGCCTTCCGAAACACGGAGGAGGTCGGATATCAAATATAAACCAGTGATAGAATGGGTCACCCACATATCACCCGGTCGCAGCCAGAGCAACTTAACTTAGCGATGGACTCAAATGCCGACCACTGATTAAGCCACGACCTCCTCAGAACTTGTACATACAGAGGTATCGATATGCAACAGCGATGCAGTTTAATGGATTTTTGCCATCGTAAAAAATGTCCAACGTGCCGAAAAAAGTTTAAAGTTCGAAAAAATCTTTCTTCTATTCCGACTCACTTTACAAATCTCCAAAACGGAGGTTTGCTCTGGACCGATTTCAGCGGGCCTTCACAGGAAAATTTCTGATGTTCAAAGGAATGACACAGGCTTATTTACTTTTAGAAAAATAATTACATTATAACACCAATAAAAACTCATCAAAATTTATCAAAACACTGAATTCACAAGAACGAAGATAGTTAATAAAACTCAACTAAAAAGAAAAGTTAATGTGCTTTTAAGAAAAGCTGAAGTGCAGTGAGAAAAGCTCTTTTTAATCATGGTTTTAATTTGGCCCATTGGGGCAATGGACAAAGATCCTGCTTTCAGTACCGGGTTTAGTTTGATTTCCGTCTGGAGTGTGATTATATTTTGCATCTGTGTTACACTAGCTGTGCCCGCGACTTTGTGCGCGTAAAACTACTGAAAGAATTTTTCAAATCGGCGCTACCCCCGTTACGTACTTTTAATTTTTAGTTATTTACTTTGCGGTTTGATGTAAAAATATTCAAGAAATTTGTTTCTGATTAAAGAAAAAAAAAAATAAATTTCAAGAAAAGGCTGACAGATAATTTCACCTCTGGGGAGTCTAGAATCATGTACTGAACCCACGGCATGCGTATCCAGTACTATGTATTTTACACCCTATACAATATGTGTTTTATTCCCCACTTCAGAACTGTCTGCACATCAAACAATACACGCGGGTTCGAGTAAAACTTTTAACAGCAAACACCAAGTTTCGGTATAGAGATTGTTTATGAGCCACATACATTTGAGAGCTACGTTACATCTGAATTAATAACAATAAATCTTATTATTTCAACCCATTGGATCATTGTGTTAGTAATTACAAGAAACTTAACCTATTGTTAGTAACAGCAAGATAATTAATAAATATTAAAACAAAACTTACAAATTTACATTACATCCTGCAAGAACTGGCGCGAACCCTAGCACATAGCCGTAGCAGGGCCGTACGCCATTTTCGCATAGTAGCGTAAAAACAATCTACACGAAATTCGGCGAACAATTATTTTTTAATGTTACGAGGGACAAACGAGCTGGCAGCATTCAGCTAAGCGCCTACTGACGCCCATGGACATATGCACAACCAGGAGGGCAAGCTGATGCGTTGCCGGCCTTTATTACGAGTTTAGGTAACGTTTCTTATAATGTTCCAATCTATACTATAATATAGCTCAAGAATTTGTTTGTTTACGCGCTAATCTCAGGAACTACTGGTCCGATTTGAGAAATTCTTTCAGTGCTAGATAGTCTAGTTATCGAGGAAATCTATATGCTATATGAGACCGTCATCGCAAAAGCGACTTAAGCTTGTGACAAACAATATGAAAATAATAATCACGAATATTACATGAATGTGTATAAAATGCATTAAAGTACATTTCAACCAATGCATATTTTGTGCAGAAACAAGTTAAGCTACGTCGTATTTTACTGACTACAATAATTAGAGATAGGCCAGTTTTTGTTATTTCATGAAGTTTTATCAGATTTGGATACTTTGTAGGACATAAGTTGGAATATGAAAAATTTAGGGTTATGTCGTTTTTGCGCTGACTGCCTCATATTTTACGCTAAAATTATTCACCTAACTTTACGCGGACGAAGTAGCGGGTAACAACTAGTATTAAATAAGACTCACTCACATATTCCAGTGCTGGTTGGGTTAGGTTGATGACACTATTAGGTCTCTGGACTACTGGGTCTGGATGTTGGGTGGAGGTACTTTAATAGGGTCGCAGTACTTGAAAACGTAGTGGTGAAGGTTCTGCTATCAGAAGAATGAATGACCTAGTTCGACGCCCTAACGAGAATAAGTCATAGCTTTAACAATGGCATTTCAATCGATCA
>JANCMC010010457.1:0-11579 GCA_024363005.1 Charaxes varanes | reverse complement strand
TCTGCTGGCCTTCTGGTCGTGCAGATGTCCATGGGCGCCGGTAGGCACTTCGGTGCCTACTGCCTGCTCGTCTGCCCACTTGCAACATAAAAAAAAAGAAAGATGTACTATTGTTATTCTATCTTATTATTTAGTGATTTTAAATCTTTTTTCTAAAAGATTTAAAATCACTCAACAATTAGTATTGTATTCATAGTAAGATACGCCTATTGATGTGCAGCCTCCATTCAAATTCAAAAGTTTATTTATATACAAATACAAATTTTAAATACAAATTCAGTTTAGTTCAATATGAATTACAAACAATTAAGTGAAACACTTTGAATTTATGTATCCCCCTTGATATCTAACTAGGATAACCTGTGCTGAGATCCACTGAATCGCTATTCAGAATTTACAAATAAACATTGGTAATCACTTGCCATTTTTTGATCCCAGTCCACTTTCCCAAAGAGCTTTGGCAACCTGCGTTTAACAAAACCACGTTATGGCGATAAATGATTGAATGTAATTATTGTACGAAGAGGTTACTTCCTCGATGGATATAGGAAAAAGTAAGAAATCTTAACATGCTCCACTTCCTTCAAATATGCCGATACTATTATTTAGTCTCAAACTAAACGTAATTTCGACTTGGTTATACATCAACTTAATACATTGCAGCCAGCGCTAATCTATCAATGCTCGAAAATTTGTGATCCGGTAATACCCATGTACTATTTTTAAAACGTTAGGGATCCTTACGACAACTTCGGTATAAATACTCGTGCGAAGCCGGGGCGAGTGACAATGTTTTACTTGCCTTCCGAAACACGGAGGAGGTCGGATATTTGAAAACCAGTGGTAAAATGGATCACTAATATATCACTCGGTCGCAGTAAGAGGTTCTTTATCTAGCGATAGACTCAAATGCCGGCCACACAAGCTACGACCTTTGATTATCATCAACAAATGTTAACGCGTTGTAAGTGTAAGTAAATCTATACTAATATACATATAAAGCTGAAGAGTTTGTTTGTTTGCTTGAACTCGCTAATCTCGGGAACTACTGGTCCGATTTGAAGAATTCTTTCAGTGTTAGATAGCCCATTTATCGAGGAAGGTTATAAAGGTTATAGGATATATATCATCACGCTACAATTATATCAATTTTTTTACCTAATTTTATGCGGACGAAGTAGCGAGCACAGTTAGTCCAAAATTTTTTTATTGTTCTTCAGGGGTATAAAATAGCTAAGTTGGTCAACCAACTGAGAACCCAGCCTACTGATCACTTAGCCATACAATAAAACGAAAGAAGCCGCAATCGAAAGCTAGTTACATGTTATGTGTAGTTTACAAAACAATGTGTTGATGCACATAACACAAGTGCCAAACAAACACTCGTAACGTAAACACGATTACGTTGTGCGATTTGAAATATTTGCATTGCAAAGAGGCAGAGGCAGAGGCAGAGGCCGAGGCAGAGGCAGAGGCAGAGGCAGAGGCAGAGGCAGAGGAAGAGGCAGAGGCAGAGGCGGAGGCAGAGGCGGAGGCAGAGGCAGAGGCAGAGGCAGAGGCAGAGGCAGAGGCAGAGGCAGAGGCGGAAGCGGATGCGGAGGCAGACGCAGATACATATTAAAAACTCGCTTATTTGTAAGGCGTATTAAACGAGTAACATTACTAGAGTATATTAAAGATAAAAGTTCTCCTGTCTTCAAATAACTAATTAATACAACAGACTTCTTTCTAATCCAAAAACCTTTTCGCGTTAACTAAAAAGCTTTCTTTAAGTAATGAAAGTTGAAAAACTATCCATAAGAATTTTTTTTTAATTCCTTTTGTCACCAAAAATAACTTTACTGACTGCCGACTGACCAGCAACGCCCATGGAATACAGCCATAAAATGCGTCGCCAGCGTTGACGGATTAATCTTATTTCTTTTCTTAAAGGTTTGGAAAAGAGATTTTCTTTTGAATAGATCCAGTAAAGGAAAATAGAACAGAACAAAGGGTATTGTCTGACTTTCTTATGGTGTTCGATTACATTTCTACAGGTAATATTATACCATAAGGTAAGTGTTTTGTTCTCTAGGGTCGATTCGACCAACGACATTATCAAAAATTCGAAACTACAAATATCGTATATATAAATCATTAACCCTGCTAATGGATTATATGTATAGTACATGTATATTATAGTAGGTAAAAGCCGAGCATTTTAGAGATTTGTAAAGTGCTATATACGCGTGCAGCGTTGTCTCGTGGCGTGTAAACGCACTCATACAACGCCATAATATGTTTGAATTCGGTGCGGAACATGCCACCACACACGACGCGCTGCGCCCCGCGTCTCCGTAAATGAGGCCTTAGGCGTATCAGCACGATACGAATATGTGGACGTAATGTTGCGTGTAAAAAGTGGGCAGTAACTTTTATTTTCGAAATTAGCTTTAGTACATACTTCACTTTGAAGATACCTTCTTATTTTTGTAAAGAAATTGCTTTTTCGTAATTACCAGTTAAGAAAGCTACTTTTAAGTCTTATTAAAATATTCCACAAAATGCTTTTTCATGAGTTGGTCCTTATAGTTACAAAGTAGTGATAATCAGAAAGGTGTCTATTCGTGGAATCGTAACGTCTCAATGAATGGACCGATTTTGATTTGGTTTTTGTTATTTGAAAACTGATGTAATCGAGATTTTTCTTACCTACAATAGTTGAAGATTTATTATTATTAAGTACCTTAGGAACAGACGTACGTGTGTCATATAGTGCTGTATATATATATGTTATTTATTTATACATTAAAAAAAATCCCCACAATCCTCTGCAATCTAAACGGAACCTAGTACGGGATAACGTTAGGAAGAAGATATATTTAAAAAGTCTCGATTAGTGTCACTTACTGATATTCGTCGTCGTCGTCGCCGACAAGAGCTCCAAACTGTGAAATTTAACTACTTTAATATTTTAGACATACACTTAACAGAGTATGTCACTAATACTGAAATTAAAAATATTAATCACGTAAAATTCGACAAAATACAAATGTCCTTCGTTTATTTTTTGCAAATTTTATCTTATGCCACATTCGCTGCGTTCGTAAAGTGCTCTACAAACCTGGTTACGGGTACTACACTCAAATACAAAGGTTACATTTTATCCTGGAATAGGGCTGACATTTCCTTGATTAAAATAAATATTATCTATACAAGTTATGTTAAGTGTAAAATAAATAAATTCTAATCTTTCTGATATTATAATATTAAGAAACTACTGTAATAGTGTTTAAGAGGAAATTGTAATTAGACATAAGACAACCATTGTAGAACATAGTAACATTGTAAAAAATTAAGACTTGTAAAATAAATAAACAAACACCATACAAATGTCCCTGGAAAAGACACGCCACGGGAACGCGAAATAAAAAAAAAAAAAAAAAACAAATCTTTCTGATATAGACACTAAGGATCGTTCTTAGGATTAAGTTTTTCGACGAATCAAAATCATTTTATTTTGAAGAAATGCTAATAGTACAATAGAAACATTACAACACAATAATTTTATATAAAATCATCAACAAGTAAAGGATGCAAGTCTATGAGGAGGTCGGATATCAAATATAAACCAGTGCTAGAATGGGTCACCCATCTATCACCCGGTCGCAGCCAGAGCAACTAAACTTAGCGATCGACTCAGATGCCAACCACTGATTAGGCCACGATCTCCTCAAAACATACATACATATTCTTTATTTTGCTTTATATGAGTTGTAATCCTCGAAAGTTATTAGCTCATAGTGTCTGTATCCCCTACCCACTTGTTGTCACTGAGACATATGTTTTGAGCATATGCATTCTGCGATTTTTTTTTATTTTTTTATTAGCCTATACTTCACTTTTATAGGTCTCCCCCTTTTCCAACCACACATTCCTTTCCTGACCCATTTGAATCCATTCCTTTCAATTCCATTCTGCGAACACAAAATATCAATTTCTATAAACAATAAAATAAATTTGAAACGTTATTTTATGATAGTGATTATATTATTAGTATTATAAGTACAACTTTTATGAAGTGGTCAGAGTGTTATGTGCACAATTCATTTTCAATTTATTTCGTTTCTTATGGCAATTATCCGATATTTTCGTAATTTCCTCGGGGGCGCTGAGTGCCCCTTCGTGCCCCCGCATAACCCCATAAAAAACCCAGGTTACGCATATATATTATTGGTCTTTATAATAGTACAGAACGTACGTTATGATATTGGCTATGTTATACTATATTACATTTAACGTCAAAGCCAACAATCTTATCTTATGGGGTTTTTCAAATATCTGTCCTCCTCTGTGTTTCGGCATGTAAATCTGTGGTTCATGATAAACGTCACTAAGTGATATAAGAGATTGTGGGGGTTCAGGACCGTCCCACAACCAAATCCTTTGCAATTGAACCCTGGTACTAGACTGGTATATCGCTATGTAGTAGAGGAAGGCGCGTCGAGTAAATGATTTCGAACAATAAAAAACGTCTTAGTAATAGTATCTAAGTCTTTTCGTTGTAAACACTGTTGTTTTGGATCCAAGATCAACAAACAGTACAAGATTCACGGTAAACAAAAACGGATGAAAGGCAAACATTTCCGAAATACGGAATATTTTTACGTTACTGAAATATTGTATTTTTCTACCAAACATACAAACAACTGCTATTTGTATTTATGCTTACAAACATCCTCATAAATATCAAAGACAAAAAAATAATATTTCTGATAAAAATGTCTATGAATAATTCCGTGATAATTAGTTGAGTTTATTAGTACTGATGTTAATGTGTAACGCGTAACGCGTAAGTTATGCGCATAATTAATGAACCGGAAACCACATTATTTATATGGGCATATTATTTATGAACAGAAAACAGCAGAACAGCCACAACCACCCATCTGGTTCTCTCGAAGCTCTGGGTGTGGCCGTTCGTGTCAATCCAGGATTGGGTTGCACAGCCACAAACGGAAGTGTCGCTAAACTACACACGGTACCCGGACGCGCCGGCCCAATTCGGCTACAAGCATGGCGCTACCTCTAATTAAAATTTCAAGATTCAAAAGGGTTTTAAGTATAGAATTGATTTGATTACTTATCAAGTAACGCTACTCGATGAGTAAAGTCAACGTGTTAAATTTTTGTTTAGAATTATTGCGCGATGGATGGCTAAATTCAACTCCAAGCTAGATCCTTATTGTGAGTGGCGATTAGTCCACGTAAGAATTTATTTGTCGATGGTGAAAGAGGCAATTATATGAAGGTTAATTATACGTCACGTATGAGTGCTATGTCAAGTGCCTACGCCCAACCGAAAATTTGAGACTTTCGGCCAACTATTTCTTAATTGGCAGAGACTGGGCGTAATAAATATTGTTGCGATAAATTGTCGAAAAAAAGCTCAAGAATTCAGAGCTTTTCGTCTTCACGCTGTTGTTACGCCCTTCTGACGTTGTGGCACCAATTCTTTCAAAGTTATAATATTTGAGAAATTGTTTTTTTGAGGTTCAATATCTCAATGGTGCCACTGCACCGATTTCAGCGACAGGAGATTTCAGCTATAGATTCTAGACCTAGCTATAGATTCCAGCTATAGCTCACCTTTGCCACTGGCAAGGTGAGGAGGAACCGAAATCACAAGAGCTGAAATCACAGGAGCTGAAATCTCTTGAGTTACAAGTTGATTTCTCCCCGAAATTCATTATTTAGAATTAGCGGACCCGGAAGACGTTGTCCTGCCTGAACGTTGTTTTACTTACTATTTACTGCATTCTATTATCCTAAAATAATATTCCCATTCTATTTGAACGGTCAAATTAATCTTGTGTGAAACGGCATAAGGTTGGTTACATTAAAAAAGTTAAATTGGTTTTAAACCAAATATTTCCGCGCAATTTTCTTAATTTTTTTCTTTAATAAGAACCTTCTTCTGACAATAACAAACACAACAAAAAGAATTACTGAAATCGGTTCAGCCGTTTAAGTGTGGTGCTGTGACCAAGGAGAATTGGGATTCATTTTTTTTTATATATACATAGATCTGAGTTATTATCAAAGTCATTTCTAATCCCAAGCATTTTCAAAAACAATCCTGTTTGGAACTCTTTGAGGTATATTATATTTTTATTACTCAGACTCATTTTTTAAAGGCCAGCAACACATCTGCTAGCCTTATGGAAGTGCTGTTGTCCATGGGCATTGGTAGTCGCTCAGATTAACCGACTGCCCGTTTCCCCTTGCAATATTAATAGAAAAAATCCATCCATATAAGACTTTTTAAAGTTTGTTTTACGAGTTGGCAGGACAATAGCTCAGTGAGGTCTGGATTTGAACCAAGTAGTTTACGATGATCAGTTCGTTGCCTTTTTGCCGTTGAACCATTGAGGCTATTATTATTATCATTTATTTATTATTATTATTATTATTTATTATTTTTACATCAAATAGAACGGCACAATGCCAATTACACTACAAGATGTCAAACTTAAACTATGTACATTGTTTTTCAAAAAATACAATTTAAAAATAAGAAATCATAGAGAAAGAAAAAAAAAATCAAAGCGTAATTCTTTGAATTTAAAATAATACACAATAGAGAAGTTAAGGTAAGTTAAAATAATACACAATAAGAAGGCTATGAGCTGATAAAATAAAAATATTACGTGTTGCTATGTTGAGCCGATTTTACGCAGTTTTATTTTGGACCTTCACACACACGTTACACAAAGAATGTGTGTGCAGGTTGAGTCACGAATTAAATCACGTACCTGACTAGTATCAAGGTTGCTTAACCAATGCGTTCGTCTTAACTAGCTGGCTGTAATTTATTAGCGATATGCCTCAATTAACGTACGGAGAGAATAATTAACTCAATTTGTATTAATTTGTCGACAAAATAAAAGCACATATATTCACATAAAGGAAGAAAAAATTTAGTACTCAATTTTGGCTAAAAAGATTGCCCGAAACTTTTATCAAAGTGGGACCAGCCGTCTTTGGATTCTTTTGGATACCAAGCAATACACTACTGGTATCGGTAGCTAGTTTTATTGGGAACTAGTGGACCCGGTAGTCATTGTCCTGCCCGAAATTTGGGTTACTTAATATTTACTAGGTTCCCGTTCCCATTCCCAATATTAACGAAAATTATCCGTAATAAATGGTCAGACATTTTCAATTATACAAACCTTATCCTAAATATAATGGAGACGACAAAATAAAAAATTTTCCAATTTGGTGCAGTCGTTCGGAAGCTATGCACGTCTATACATTTTGGAAATTTATTTTTATTATTAGGAATAACAAAGGCATATATTTAGAAGAGTAATTAAGACGATGCATAAAAACTTTTAAAAAAATATATGAAAAATTTGATATTATTTAAAGAAATTCCCTGATCAATGCGGTGAATTGGCAGTATGAAAGCTGATTAAGAAATTAGGGGTTGAACACTCTAACCTCATGCATATTAATCCTTCTCGTTTACAGAGCACGTAAAACCTTAGCTTCCGGCCGGGATTACCGGCCATCCGGATTTACCCGAGTTGCCCCAGTTTCCAGCTGGGCAACCGTGTCCTGGACGAATTTGCGTTTTAATAAATTTTAAAGAGGGTAAATCTTCTATTCATTTTCCTTCATTTATATGTCGATTTATTCCGTATATTATGAATTTGTTTCAAGAATAATATTAATATTTTTATGTGAAAACTTTAGGCGCGTTGGGCATTTTTTGAGATGGGGAAAATCCTTTAAATTCGTGTCATCGAGCTATATCTATAAAGT
Organism: Charaxes varanes; assembly: GCA_024363005.1. Taxonomy (NCBI): domain Eukaryota; kingdom Metazoa; phylum Arthropoda; class Insecta; order Lepidoptera; family Nymphalidae; genus Charaxes; species Charaxes varanes. The sequence goes on along the minus strand of JANCMC010010457.1, from coordinate 3,770 downwards.
GTATATACATATGTGTACTTAAAAAAGAACGAATATTGGCACTCCGGGAGTTTCAACAAAAATGAAAACGAATCGTCAGAGGAGTCGGTAACGGTGAGTCAAGCGTTCGGTGATAATGACGTGAGTTTCACGCTTTTAGTTACCGACATCTCTGACAATACGTTATCACTTCTTTCTTTTTTTTTTAAATCATCAAGTTAGGCACGATTTGAGTTTACCTAGAGATAAAAGAATATGGAAACTATTAATATCTTAAAATATTTTACGTCAAATATAAAACTTAAACAACGTAAGCTCTCACGCAATCCGCTGAGATATAATCTAAGCAAGACTACTTGGCCTGTCGGGTTAAGGTCTCAAGTTTAAAGCTACTATCAAAGAAAATAGTTTACAATTAAAATTATTTTATAGTATTTAAGATAAAGGCACGATTTACTCGTAACCAGGCCTTTTTGTCACTTCTTTTTTGGGGGCACGCAAGTGCAAGTCTCGTAAGTGTAAGTCCATAATTTTTTGTACTCATATTCTCTTTGCAGAATCTTTCTCTTTAGAGCATAGATGCAAATATATAATTGTAAAGTGCGTAGAGTCTAAAAATGCACGCACCCCATTGACGGAATACGCAGTCTTAAATTAATGGCTTACAGTGCTTGGTTGAGTTTAAGATACAGACAATAAAAACGCTGCGCACACACAAACAACAGTTGCAATTAATTAGTGGAAGGGTGCGCATTTTAAGACTGTAACATATATTTAAAAAAAACAATAACATCTATATAAGCAATGAAATAATTTGAACCGTTATTTTATGATAGTGATTATATTAGTAGTGATAATTGTGTAAATAAAGTTTAAAAAGAAGTATAACTTCTACTGAATGGACAGGTTTTTACTCAGTTTTTCGAAATTTCCTTTGGGGGTACTTAGTGCCTGCAGTTTATTTATTTAGTAACTTAACGCGTAACCTTGGAACCTTTTCACTCCCCATAATTGGTCATACCCTCAGTCTAGTCAAAAAGTGCCTTTAAGGTCGAAATTTTTAAGAGAAGGCGAAAAAATTTCGACCAAATAACTTATACTACCAGTCGCAGTCGGGCTTAAATATGACAATAGATTCTTAAGGAATAGACTAAAGAAAGCAATACTGAAATGAAACAATGAAAATAAATAATTTTTTAAGCCTCTCACGCGACCCGCTACTTTACAAGCAAAATTAGACTAGTAGAACTACAGTTGCGTGCTAGGTGCTCGTGAAATATGGTAAATTCAACGTGACACACTCGTGACAGGCCGGAGCTTAGCGTGACAGGTTAAGGTCTCAAGTTTAAAAGTACTATCGAAAGAATTACATTCATGGGAATGAAAATTATTTTATGATACTTTAAGTAAGACCGACTGTACTATTTTTTTGAACCGAGTCAGTTATGGCCTATACTAAGGTTTCTCAGTCGTTTTTTGCAATACCCGGTTATTTATAGACGTTTTTTATGGGACCCAATAATTAGGTTTCCGCAGTCCTACAAGGTAAGCTTACAGTTCCTCGTTGTTGTCGCGTTTCGTTCGGTTTGTGAGACTTCCCGGTGGCCTAAACTCGTCATTAAGGGTCGGCAGCGCATCTGAATATAAATATTATTCACAGAATTTCAGGATCTGCTGTACAAGATCCGTCCATTCGCCTGCAAGTATGCCACAGTCTCGAGACTCGCTAAGCGTGTTGAACGCTCTCAGCGCGCATTCATATAGTATCCTTTACAAAAATGTACACAGTTGCCAAGCACGTACGGTTGAATTTTGATAACTGGGTTAAGAGTTGACTTTATCCGATCGACCAATTGACCCCAATTATAAAATATTGCCGACGTCAAATCTTTATCTCATTTACATTCTTAATTTTAGTCATGCTACATACCTATCAGAGTTCATATAACTCCATCTATATATATAAAAATCAATCGTCCTTTAGTCTAGCTAAAATTCGAAAACCGCTGGACCGTTTTAAATTCCGTCTAATTTGTTACACTCCCCATATTTCAGGTAAGGTTTAAATGTAATGAAATAAAGGAACCTTCTTAAATTAGATGTCGTCCATACTAAACCTTTTGACTGACGTGACACGTAAAGTTATTATTCTTTATACATTCGGCCAGCGTCACTGTTTATGGAAAAGATATTAAGGAAATTGGTTAATTGTCTTATAAGCGCTCATTAACACGAGAGTTTTTTAAACGTGCGTTAAAAAAACGTTCGCGAAAAATCTGGAGTCCTCAGTTTATTTATTAAGAAACAGCTAGTCTTATATGTGTCTGTCTAACTTATGTATGTATATAAATCTCGTGCGACAACAACACCATCACTTGACGTGACAGCATTGCCGCCATTTCACGCCGATCTTATGTGAGTCAGTTGCCAGCTTCAGTATTTCCGAACGGATACGACTTAGGGTCCTTCAAGAAAAGAGAATACTCATTTCTCAAAGGCCGGCAGCCGGCCCTCTGGTGTTGTAGTTATCAATGGGCTTCAGTAGTCACTTATGGGAATGCTGCCTGCTCGTTTGTCCCTTGTATAACAAAAAAAAACCCTAAAATTTTTCATCTAATTTTAAGCAGACAAAGTCGCGGGTAACGACTAATGTTAAATAAAGTACCAGAAAAGAAAATATTTAGCTAAATTATCACGTTATTGCATTAATTCGTCCCGATATTATTACATTACTTGTCGGCACGTACAAAAATGAGTACGCTGTAGGCAGAGGAGCCTACATTAATTCTTTATAGTAAATTAAATTTGAGTGTTTGTTTGTAACGTTGTCAGATTGATTTATTTATTTATATAATATCTTCTTATTCCTAGCTTTATCTCCGTCTATTACCAGAGTCCCCTTAGATTGTAGAGGGTGTGGCTGCGGGGTGAGTTAAGATGACCTTTTGCCATCTGAAGTCATCCTCGGAACCCCCACGGTCTCAACAACCTTACGACTAATATCACAAAGTGACATTAATCGGGTCACACTGTTTTACGTGCCTTCCGAAACACGGAGGAGGTCGGATATCAAACTGATGGATGGGTGACCGATCGTAAAGCGGGTTTTTCAAATATCCGACCGTCACCGTGTTTCGGAGGACACGTAGGACAGCCCCGCTGTTACAGATTGACGTTGTCCTACCCACGACAAAATTCCTTATTCGCCGTTATTTGAAGCACTAGAGAATAGTGGACTAAATTTAAGGAGGTCGTGGCCTAATCAGTTGTCCACGTTTGGTTCGATCGCTAGGTTAAGTGGCTCTTGCCGCGGCCTGGTGATGGATGGGTGACCAATTCTAACACTGATTTCTGTCACAATACCTCGGCAGAGTCAAATTCTGAACCGGGTACCTAAAGGGTATCAGACTATTCTTTCACCATTAAGCTATCGAGGCCTTGATAATGTAAATTCTTATCACATACGTTTACATATAATCTTTCTAATTACTTTTGAAAACTGCTTGTTTGTGTCTAGTTAAGCTAATACGTGGAATCATTTTTGAAAACCAATTTATCTTTTTATAATTACCTACTGTCGTTTATCAGCGGTTTTTAATCTATAAGCAGATTCCAGAACTTTCTCTATAGACAAGTTTTTAACTTTTATACATAAGATGGTTTATTCTTATGTACATTATAATAATATTTTATTTTTTTATTAAAAAGGATAGCTTTTTTATGTTATAAGGGGGCAGACGAGCAGGCAGCAGGCACCGAAGTGCCTACCGGCGCCCATGGACATCTGCACG
>JANCMC010010450.1:22089-34568 GCA_024363005.1 Charaxes varanes | reverse complement strand
GTCTCGTCTGAAACCAGCGCTTTAGTTGTACCTTGTGTGTGCATGTCATTGTTTTTCGTTACGTGTAATATACAACTGCCAGCAAATGCTGAGACGAGCACCTATTTTGCACGGTTCCACAGACAGTAATGGCAGATATAAGGAAGAAAAAAAAAGATAGATACTTATTTCCTGTAAGTTATTCTCATATCATTTTGTTATTTTATTCTTTGCTTTGTTATTATTATTACTGTTTGTGCTACTTCTTGAATAAATACTTTTTCTTTCTTTGTTTCTACAATTTTTTTGAAGGCTGGATCCGCGCCTGGACAGAATTCTGAAGAAACCAAATGAAAATGGAAATAATTTCCAATTGTTTCTAAGATAACGTATTTATATAACCGTTGTATGTGACAGAGTATTGACTGTGTGAATGCTTGTAAACGTCTTAATCTATACTAATATATAAAGCTGAAGATTTTGTTTGTTTCTTTGTTTGCTTGCTCAGGAACTACTAGTCCGACTTTAAAAATCCTTTCTGTTTTATTAGATAGAGGTAGTGGCCTAATCAGTGGTCGTCATTTGAGTCAATCGCTAAGTGAAGTTGTTCTTGCTGCGACGGGTGATCTATTCTAGCACTTTTTTATATTTGATATCCTACTTCCTCCGTGTTTCGGAAGGCACGTAAAACAGTGGGACCCGATTAATGTCACTTTGTGATATTAGTCGTAAGGTTGTTAAGAGGGGGATGATATAAATCAGGTAATACCATACCTTCTGTGTTAGACACTAATGCTTCTACTTGGTCTTGGACAGTACTGTTTATTGAATAATGTGTAATATTCTGGTGATAGAATCGTATATCGATTCGATCTATCGAAATCGATCGACTCGATTTGATATATATGTAATATTATCACTAATAACTGTATAATATTATCCATTACTTACTGCATAGTGATTGGCTTGAACCATAGCTTCGGCTATTTGAGCCCAGCGCATCCTCTCTTCGAGTGTAACCTGCATGAAGACAAAGTTTGACTATTCAATAACACAATGAAGCAAACACAGAAATCACTAGTAGTCAACTAGAAAACTCTTACGATATACGCAAAATAAGTGCTTCCATTTAAATTATTTATGTATGACAAATTAAAAACACGCTTATTCGTATGCTGATTAAGCTGCTTGGAGTTAAATCGAACATTGAAATTAAACTCATTTTTTGTAGGAACAATTTTTAAGAGTGGCTCACGTGTTTTTAAAATAACTGATAGAATCAGGCATTACTTTGCACAAATCCATGACATGCATGAAAGGCTAAACTACTTACTAAACCTAAACTTCAACACCATTATCAGTAGAGTCTATCTCCAATTGATGCTTCGGTGTCGAAGCGAAACGTGCGTTGAGGCACATCGGAAAGTCAGTGTAGTGCTGTGCTTTGGTGGCGTAGGAATGACTTGGATCGTTATAATAGAGATTGGCAACGCATATCACGAATATTTTCATCCTTAATACAATCGGATCTTCGAATTCGAACAGTTTGAAATGTTCGTGCTAGAGCCTCTGTAATGGAAGTTTTAGTTTGTTTCACAAGTTTTGTAAACTGTAACGAAAATCGTAACCCTATTAATCAGTTTTTCTAATAAATTTTCATTTCATTTCATATATAAAAAAAAATCAAGCCAGCTTTTGTCGAGACTACGTGTGCCATTGACAAAAAAATGAAACCGGTTAAAAAAAAAAAATTATACGAGAGCCGGTTAAAAAAATCGCACGTTCACTTCTAAACAACGACCGCCACCCGATGTTTGCCGAGGAATTAGCATATTTGTGTTTCTCATGCGGCCTGGGCATTGTTTGTTTTGGCGAACTCGGCTTATGAAAATAGTCGTTTGTTTACGTTGATGGTATATCGTGAATTGGTAGGCATAAATTATCCCTATAGAAATACACTAGCTGTTTTCCGCAACTTCGTCCGCAGAAGCTAGGGAGCGCCGTAAGACTGCCTTAATCTGCTCCTATCGAAAACTAACTACATATCTCCTTGACAAATTTTATCTTTGTATGTCCCGCAGTTTTCGGGATTTCGTGTTAGATGACCTTTCGCTTTAATGGGAATAACTCCCAATCCAAAGTATCAATTAAAGCTCTCAGCTTCCACACAACGTAAGCTACTTAACGCGGCTTACGAAAATTAAGGGTAATGCGATTTTGCAGTACTCGTCACGTAACGAAATGCCGTACCCTCCGAAATGGCTGGACCGATTTTCATGAAATTTTACGTGCATATTGGCTAGGGTTGAGAATCGGTCAACATCTATTTTTCATACTCCCAAGTGATAAGGGTGGCCCATGGGGACGAAATTGCGGGGCGCAGTTTGTATGTATATAAAACCGCGTCTCGTACACTGATGAAATTTGGCATGGAGATAGTTTTTAGGTAGTAGACGTTCGCTAAGAACGGATTTTGCGATATGGTTGGATTATGGACGTCCAATAGCTCCTGCAAGTTTATATGAACTTTTACGCAAAGAAAGTCGCTGGGAACAGCTAGTATGTAAATGTGTATACTTAAATGAAATATCTAATATTTACATTGAATAATATCTAAACACATTTTATGTCTCTTTATTGTTTAGATAGAAAAAATACTGTACATAAAATGTACTATTTAATCTGTATTATGAAGCGCAATTATTTATCTTTATTTTTTAAATAATAAAAATCTTTGGTTTATTTCTGTAAATACAGCGAGGTTAAGATTTATAGCTTATTAACTTTATTATTAAAAGTTTGCAAGACACGTCATCTATATATATAAAAGAAAGTCGTGTTAGTTACACTATTTATAATTCAAGAATGGCTGAACCGGTTTGGCTGAAAAATTTAACATTAAAAAAACCAATGCCGTTTGTCCTTAATGTTAAGGTTGACATCTGCATTATTAAAATAGTCTAGTTAAAATTATGATTATTTGAGTAGATAGGTTAAGTTGCTTTTGCTGCGACCGTGTGTGACCCATTCTAACACAGGTTTATATTTGATATCCAACCTCCTCTGTGTTTCGGAGGGCATGTAAAACAGTGGAACCGGATTTATGACATTGAGTGATATTAGTCGTGTGGTTGCTGAGTTCGTGGGTGTTCCGAGGATCATGTCAAATAGCAATCGGTCATCTTAACCCGCCCCACAGCCAAGTCCTCTGCAATCTAAGCGAACCGTGGTACTAGACCGGGATAACGTTAGAAAGAAGAAGACCAGTAAGTCCTGAGATTAGCGCGTTCAAGCAAAGAAACAAAGTGTTCAGCTTATATATTAGTATAGGATTACTCTGAAGTAATATGAAAAATTTCGCTCTCTTGTCATTGCTTTAAATCTATAAATTAAAAAGTGTCTAATTTTTAATTGAGACAACTACTATAAGGTTAAATCCAAATCAAAAAAATAATTTTCAAGAACCAAAAATCCCCTAAACATAATAATTATTTATGTAACCATGACTATAAGCGCGAGAGCATAATGCTCGAAATACGAATTAGTTCGGCGAGCGTCAGTATAAAGTCTAATATTTGTAAAATAACAAGTTTACTAGGTCATAGGCCATCTTGTGGCCCTGCACTAAAATACACTCTATAAGATTTACAAGCCTGTTGAATTTGTTCTTTTGTGCCAGTGAGACCTAAAAGTCTTGGCGTAAATTCTTTGCAGTATCTAGAATGAAAATATTATATTATTACACAATAAAATGTAGGATTTTTCTTTTATGACCAATATAACGATAATGATGTAAACATTATTTTCTACATCTTTATTAATAACTTGATAAAAAAATTATGCAATATTTCAATTGTACTTACTTCCCTACAATTTCAGGTGTATCTCTTTGTGGGTCCACAGATATGAATAAAGGCTGTAGTGGTGGTGCTTTCGGAGTATCATCTAAAAAAAAATTATGCTAAAGTATCTCCATACTGAAAACCATAGCTGTGAAGGTCACTAATAGATACATACACATACTTAGTAATATAATATATGAATCAATTGAATATTTACCATGGAGTTGAACAACTTCAGCAAGTTTTTCAAGTTCATCAGGACATATATCCGGACAATGTGTAAAACCAAAGTATATTAATAGCCATTTACCAAGAAAGTCTGTACTCTTTACTGTTTTACCCTGAAAACAAATACTTTCTAGTATAAAACTTATAGAAATAATTGTTTTCTATGCTAGGCACTGTTAATGGTATATTTTTCAAAAATCAATAAGCCTTTTCCTACACCCTTAATATTTTCAATATTTTATTTAAAATCATTAATTTTGCCGTTTTTCTTTTCACAATTTCAAATTTTTTCTTATTGTTATTTTACGACGTTAGCTAAAAAATGAATACAAAATAAAATTTATAAGTTCCCTAATGTTACAAAACATTTCGTTTTGGCTATGTTACATCTAATACGGGGGTTAAAACCGATAGGTGGCGCTTTAGTCGGGGTGTAGTATTCTCCTTTAATTTTTTTTTCAATGTTTTGTCTTTGTCTCTTTGTCTTGCTCATAGATAGATAAAACGTTACTTCATATCATAAAATTTATCCTATTATATCTAATAGTAGAAAAGGTATTTAAAACATTTATTAAAGGTAAGCTCCTTCAAAATATCTATTATAATGTAAAGGATTATTTGAATGACGAAAAAGCTTTGGAGTAAATTGCTCTAACCGTGTCTGAATTATTGTGAAAATGTTGATATCAAAAAAAATTACCCGACTGAGTTTGTTGCTGGCTCTTCTCAGTTCAGGGCGCAAGGAACCGTTGTAAACTTAGATTTTAAGTCGTAAATTTTACTATCAAATTATTAAATGATTAAAAAATTCATAATAATATTATACATATGACGTTCATAGAGTTTATAAAAAAGAATAAATGTAATGAAATGCTATTACAAATATGACTTACTATACTACACACTTACCGGGAGATGCTTGTGCTCCTTGGGTGGACCATGCACTTTTGTATGATGTATCTGTAAATAATCGTTTGTTGCCGCGAGTATTATACCTTTCTTTAACAAAATTCCAGAGGCCATATTAAATCTGTCTATTTATAAATTCAAACGACATTTTAAAAATACGCTTATTCTTATTCAGTCGGAAGCTATTTTAAAGACAAAACTGCTTAGACTTGAGTTGCTTCAGCTTTGTACTTTTTATAGTTGAAATGGCAATGTATTAAAATTGTTTTTTGTAAGAACTATTTTTAAAACTCGTGGCTCGATTTTTCCGAATCAGTGGTACCTTTTAAAAAACCGACGAATCAAAAGAGTTTTTAAAAGTCTACTTGAATAAAACATCTTTTGATTTGGTTTGCGTTGCTGATCTTTGAAAAATGAGTATGCTCGTTTCTTGAAGGTTCCTCGTTTCTTGGAGTCGCAATTGATGATTAATGATGATTGTCGTTTGTTTCAGCCTAGGTCCGTTCGAAACGGTCACGGGGGGAGAGATGGTGTCACGGCGGCGTATACTGTCCCGGTCTCGCGATGATCTCACGCAGGCCATCGCCACACAGATGGAAGAAGAGGAAGACGTGTGGTACCAAAAGGACAAACTATATAAGGTACCATAAGATACACTAAAATAGATAACATCACGCTTATAGTTTTTTTGGTATACAGCCGAATTGACCCGGTGCTTCACGGTACCGGTACTTTACCTACTTCACACATAAGATCCTCTTGAAGTGGCGGCAATGCTTTACAAAGAATGTGATGGGGCGAGTTAAGATGGCCGACGTTATCTGGCGTTACCCCACAATCTCTAAACACCACAATTTCTACAATCTCATGACTAATATCACACAGTAACATTAATCGGAACCCATTATTTAATATGTCTTGTGAAACACATATGATTAATCCAATTTATTAAATTATTCAGTTCTTGCTTTTAATGTTTGTACAGAATGAGACTGGTGTCTGATTTGATTATCAATTAACATTTTCTTGTGTCTATAAAAATTTTTGGTCATTCCTCTTCTTCCTTGTATTTACAAGTAATGTATATATTTGATTTTTCAGCAAAGGTGAATCCTGGCAACCCCAACTCAAAGGCTCTGGGGAAACTCCATACTCCCGTTTTGGTGATGGAAGGGCGGTTCTTCGTTCATCTATCAGGGAAATGATAGCCAGTGAAGCTTGCCACCATCTTGGCATTCCCACCACTAGGGCTGCTGGTTTGGTAGGTAAGATGGTTAAAATAACTATTATTACCTACTTTATTTTTTCTTATTGTTATTTCTCTATAAAATAATGTATTATTCATACTATGAGCTGTGTAGACGTTTATTATTGATGTTCACCGGCAACCACCTCTTTTTGGCCCGTGAACACCCTTTAGAAGAATGGATTAAGATTGTAATAATTTATATATCATATTAAAAATGTAAACTATTCACAGTGAGCGACGAACACAAAGTCTGGCGCGACAAGACGTACAGCGGCATGGCGCGACAGGAGCGCGCGGCCGTCGTGATGCGACTGTCGCCCGCCTGGTACCGCCTCGGCTCCTTCGAGATCCTGCTCAAGAGGAAGGAACCGGAAGTCGCTAGGGCTCTAGCGGATTTCATTATCGAGGTACGAAATTAGTATCTAGATTGTTATAGTAATCCTAAAGAAGATTGTATTAATCTGCAAATAAACACATAATTTATTTGCATAAATGCGCAAATAAAGTTCAAAGAGTCTAATGAGAGTATTCGCTTTAGTGTGTGTATTTATTATTTATTTACACATAGAAATAAAATTGAAGGGACAAAAATAATGTTGTAACATCAAAAAGTATATAAAATTTTAACCAATTGTGTATGACTATATACTATACCAAAATATAAATTAAATAGTTTTGTCTGTCTCCTTTTTGTCCCGGATTATACCCAGAACGACTGTACCAATATCGATGGAATTTTAACTAGATAGTCAAGGATATTCCAAGGAGTAATATAGGTTACTTTCCTTTGAGAAAAATAATTAGGGTGGCATACATAAAAATTAAAACCATTAAAAGTTCAGAAAATCGCTCGGACGAAGTAGCTGTACCTGCTAGTATATTATATTTTAGAACAAAAAAATCTCATTTACTTTCAGCATCATTTCCCTCACATTGAAACCAACGATGATGATAAATATGTAAAGTGGTACTCGGAGGTGGCTCTTAAGAATCTTGACATGGTGGCCACTTGGCAAGGTATGTAATTTTTCATTAACAAACAGCGCTAAAGATGTCTACTATTATGACTGACAAACTCGCTTGGTTCACAGGAAACTATATAGTTGTTTGTTCTAATATTTTTCACTGGCTGATGCATCTATACCATTTTAAGCAATGGTTTACCTTTGTATGAGTGTTGCCAGGTGCACTGTAATTATTACGCAGCGAACAACGAAAATATTAATTAACCACTGAAACAAAAATGTCAATTTTTTTGGAATTCAGCTAATTAGCTGAAAAAAAGTGTTCTCATTTCTCACCATGTCTTCTTTTATGGACAATGTTTACATGTTTACAAAAATGAATCTCTTGGTGTTGCGGATGTCTGTGGGTGTCGGTAGTCACTAACTAGCGTGAAACATCTGTCCGTTTATCCCTTGGTTCATAAAAAGTTTAATAAATCTCTCATATACAGGACTGGGATTCACGCACGGTGTGCTGAACACAGATAACATTAGTATACTGGGGCTGACCATAGATTACGGGCCGTACGGATTTATAGAGCATTACTATGAACATTACGTACCCAACTCCTCCGACGACATGGGCAGATATGCGTTTAATAAACAACCTGATGTAAGTATACTGACCAATCCAAAAGATTTGTTCGAAGATAGGACGAAATTTGAAGTCCTTTTAAGCTTGGTTCTGTCCACAACCCTGCTAGATTCTAGCCTAGATATAGCAGATATGGCTATATATCTGCTATAACATTACTATATACCTATACATATATATGATATGCCAGTAGTCTAGTGTTGGGCTATGGGCATATCTACCCCTGGTACTGTTGTTTAGCTTAGTTGACAGGGCAATGAGAATATTCAAAGCATATCTCATAGTCATTATTCAATATAAAAGATACCAATTCTCTATGTATATAAAAGTGAAAGGTCACATAATCTCGAAAACTGCGGGGTGTATAAAAATGGAGTTAGGCAGGGAAGTAGTAAATAAACTTTTGCTAACAGCGGATTCTCCGATAGTTGTAGAGTAAGGGGATCTAAGAGCAGGTTTAAACTTACGCGGACGAAGTCGCAGGAAACAGTTAGTAAATAATAAACAAATAATTAGACAAGTTATTTCTGTTGACAATTTTAAAATCTTTTTTTTATATGTGATACGATCGGCTTGGAATTTTAGGTGAGATTGGGCAGAGCCAGTAATTGTAATTTTTTTATGACAGTTGCTCTCTATTAAATTTTTCCAGATCCTGGTGTGGAATTTGGAAAAGTTCGCTGAGGCGTTGGAGCCGATTCTGTCGGAAGGGGATAAAACAAAGATAAAAGATGTTATTTCTACACTGCCTGCATATGTGAAAAATAAAGTTTTGTAAGAATTATATATTTTTCATCTTTTTTACTTGATTATACTGGGTGGAAATATTATTGTTACACAAAAGTGTACTTTGTAAAACCAGCTTACGAACAATAAAAAAAATAATGATTTAATCTTTACAACTTTGGATGAACTGATGTTAAAGAGTTTGAAAAAGCCATCTAGCAAAAGATAGGAGTGGCGCTATTCTTAGCCTGATATATAAATATTAAGTATATTGAAGACTTATACAGTGCTTATTTATCTGTAGAAAAACTCACCTGTCAAAACTTGGCTTGGAGGAGATTCACGATGGTGACGAAGTTCTTGTTAAAGATTTGTTTGGAATGATGCAGAGCACTATGGCGGATTTCACTCTTACATTCCGACATTTGGCTGAGGTATATTTGCGTGTAATTAGTTCATAGATTAGTAGTAAACACACTCAAGATAATACTCTTCTAGTGAAACATATTTTCTTTCAAGAATAGAGCATAATAAATAAAATATATAAATGCTGTTATATGTTATACAAGCGAACCCCGCAGAAGAACTACGATTAGATGTCAAAACATAGCGCCATCTATTGGTCGCTTACCACACAGACCGCCCGCCTGCCGGCTGCTCTGTCCCAGTATTTTAAATCTCTCATATCTTCTAAGAAATTCATTTTAATGATATGCTATATAGGGCAATCTTGATCTGCATAAAATGTAGAACGTATCTAGCGTATTTAATTTGATAAGGATATAATACGGTACTCTTGAAAATAGCTTCGTAAATAGTAGTTCATTATTTTTCTGTAATATGTAAAATATTAAAATGGGCTACTGTGGTTTTTACTTGAGAGATATATATATGTCATCGCTGACTTATAAATCTATTTAAGAAATACAATTCCGTAAGACGTTATTTTGATCTATTTCGTAAGGCCTTCGTAAGCCTTTACTAAATACCTTTTTAACAGCATGTTACAAATCATTGAAATTCTCGGCTATTATCTATCGCTACATATGTATTATTCATACAAACCTTCCTCAAGAATAAATCTATTGGTGAAAACCGCATGATAATTTTAATTTCAGTAGTTTTTCCAGTTTATCGCGAACAGAGAGACGTGTCGAAGGACTTTGTTATAAAACATGTAAGGACCATATTTAATTACAGATAGATAGCAGTGAACTGGATGTTGCATCTGCAGTAGACTCAAAATGGTCGCTGGCCAAAATAAGCAAAGCGGCCAAATGGAGTGAGTGGGTCCAGAGGTACAATGAGAGACTTCAGAAAGAAAATGGTGAGATGGAGACACAACAGAGAGACATAATATATACAAAGATTTAAATGATAAAATTTTTAAGCATACTTCTAGGGAAATCATGTGAAATTTGGCAGCAATCAAAGCAACCAACATTTTTTTTCTTTTATTCAATTTATAACACACATTTTTATAAATTATATAATTAGAAAGAGACAGTATAGAATCTAGAAAAGAATAGCCTTTTGAACAACTACAGAATGTTAAAAATCATCTAAAGATGTATGGAAAGTAATTTCAATTTACATTTCTTACTACATAGAAAATATCTAAGAACGGTTTTTGCAATCATGTTAAGGAGTTATCTAAGGATATATTACAGCAGGCAATCAACTGCCTCGCGGGCCGCGCGGCGATGGTGGTGGCAGTCGTCAACTCACGAGAAATCGACGGACGCATCGACGAGTCACCCACAACGAGAAGAGATACCACTCAGGTATCTAGGGGAACTTAGGGATTGGTAGTTGCCACTAACTTGTTAACACACTCATATTCGAAAAACGGAACCCTTACTACTCGACTTAAGCACCAACGTATGGACGTAAAAACCCAAATACATAACATTAATTTTATTATATTTAGTAAATTACCTATCTCTACAGACGCTATCCCGTCCTATTCATATTTATGAATGACTTCTGTTATATAAGAAATATAATTAAACAAAAAGTAGCATCAATCTACTTCTTTCTTTTAAATAATTCAATATTTGTATTATCAAGAAAAATATTACGACTTTTATGCTCAGGCTAAATGGTATCCTCTATATATTAAAGACGTCAAGCAAAACTTCCGGTACTCTTTCACAAAAATGGCGGAGGAGTATAAAATTTGGCAGAATTATAGTTTACATGCAACCACCTGGTATTGCGAATGCTAATATTTTTATAAAATATGCATTAATACCCAAACTGTTGATTAACAATCTAATACTACATGTTTAAATAGAACCTTGAATGTTTATCGGTACTAAACTGTCGCATATAAATGCGTTCCGCTTCGTAAAGCGCGCAGAGTCACGCCGTTGATGATGACACAGTAATGCCCTCTAGTTTAATTACATACACTGCTACCGTGTAGGGATGCCTAACTCGACCGGTACTGAAATCTATCGTATATATACAATCTAAGAAAGTGTACTTCAAAATAATAACTATATCTCGAAGGCCTAAAATGTATGTAGACACTCTCTTAAGTACTATGCTGAATAATATAAGTAACCATAAATAGTTTCACTGTTGTCTTATTGGCTTGTGTAACTGGTAGCCAGTTATATTAGAAATAGTTTTTCTCTTTAACGAACCTAAAATATCTCTTAAATAAGGGCATACGAACACATAAATTTAATATGACATTAAATATTGAACGAGAACGACGCACTAGCAGCTCGAGTTACTGCAAATAATGGCTTTGAAAAATATCGCCATGGTATTTGAGTTATTCTAGATGTTCCGCGATGGTATTGCATTGTATTCAGTAGCGTACGCTGACCCCTCGCAGTCACTTAACTGCTTTGTTAAACTGAAATGAGACCTAGCTGGTTTTATCGCTTTCCTCAAACAATGTAATAGCACCTTTAAACAACTTCAATACTGCTCTTTGTTCGAAATTCCTATAGTTTTCATCCAGATCAAAAAAGTCTTTTTGATCTTGAAATCAATAGACCAAGGTTCGTTTTCTTTTGCTGGCTTTATTGTTTAACTTGCGCGGATACAACTTAGCTATAAATTACGATTTTACTTACCTAGCGTTTTCTACGGTTTGGCTTTGGCTTGCTTTTTTCCCCTTTGGAAAACTATTTCTTTTGTATAAAACGTAACCTTTGTCTTTGCTCCTGACAACAAGTACACTATGAGTGATGACTAGTAGTAACTAAGTTTTTAATTTCGTGATGATCAGGTTACCCACATTCCCATTTAGCAGACCAGAAGCGTTAGATCGGTTAAGAAACAGACGAAATTAAATAAAACCACATAGTTGACGCGTTGCTTAACTTAGTATTCCAAATTATTTATTAATTTTCGTTCGTTTTATAAATTGTACTATATTCGCCGTTTTTGGAGACAACATACATAAAGTTATACTATTCTAAATATTTTTGGGCAAAATTTTTAGAAGTGGTTATAAAATACTCATATCTATTATGCTTACTGAGCTAACAGAAATATCGTTTGGTAACTTAAATAATCAAGGTAATAATGTAAAAAAAAAACATTTATTTTTGTTGTTTAATGTATATATAGTGGATACCATAATTTCGTAGATTACAATTTATATTGTTCTATAAACGGTACAATAACGTGGCCTGAAAGAATTCGATGTATTCAACAGACACGACAATAGCGTGTTGGCCGTTGTTTATTTATAAATGATATGGATGATCAGATACTAAATTACTTATGCTCACATACTTTTTCATTCAACGTTCATTACGTGTTTTTACGCATTGCTTTTATTTATGTGTGTAATGTAAAAAATGTTCTAGGTTGCTGTACTATACATATTTTTTTCTCCGATAACTCAATAAGAGGGAGATACATAAAATACTAGTGAAAAACCTTTACTTTATTATAAGGATTCCCCATTTCCTTTAGAAGTA
>JANCMC010010450.1:3414-21989 GCA_024363005.1 Charaxes varanes | reverse complement strand
ATCAGCATAGGAATCGCAAAAATCGAAAACAACATTAACGGTCAATTTCTCCCGTAGAATTTAATTGATCGTTTCTAATGATTTGGACAAATAAACACACGCCGCCAGGTTCGCGCTCGCAGAGGCAGCCCATCCGACTTGTGTTTTTGTGAGTGTTTAGTGTGTCAGTGGGGCGAGGTGGAACGCACTTGCCGTCATTCCTCGACGCAAAACGAAAAAGCGCAAATAACAATAACTAACCTCAATACACGTCACTTGTGTAGTTTTTACTTAATATATTTGCCGCTTCACGGTTCTTTTGACTGATTAAACTTGTACGGTTGTTTTTAGTCCGCCATTATTGGAATACCTAGACCGACATGTCTTTGTTGGTCGTGCTGAAATCAACTTAGTACTTTAGCGTGTTTTGTTTTGAAGCTATTAAGGATAATCTTATTTTTCTTTGAAATAACACTAGTACTAAGTACATTTCGTTTTTTTTGACTTTATAATTTCTTAATAACTAATCAGGCTATCGACGCCGTTGAGGCCTCGTTTTGTCGAAAACCCATATGGTATCAACAAAATAGATTGCGAGAAATTAAGATTTCTCCTAGGACTCTATCGCGTATTATAAAATAAAAACTGAGCCTTGTTACTTATCATCGGTATAAAGAACTTATGTAAAATTAAATCCTGTCGTGTAACAAAGAGGATGGATCATAACATTTCCTGTCCCGATACGCAGGAGTAAGTTATGGAAATATCCTTTTGGTAATGTTAGTTTTTTGAGTTACAAGAACACTGCGTGAAGCTAAACGGCCAGGTGTACAAGTACGCACGCTCATAACTCTCAAGAATTTGATTTTAGTGGAAGGGGTTAAAGTCTTCAACTAAAGTGTATTAAAAGGCTATCTTAGATGGCATTGTCTGCAAAGATTTCCTGCTCTTTATAAAAAGACTTAACTAATCACAAAGATTGAATTTTTTTGGCTTTATAAGAGCTGACGACCGATTGCCCCACTGACTTGTCTACCCCAAATCTGAATCCCCTATATAAATGTCAAATTATGGCCAGTTTTAGAGAACATGGCCTGCTTTAGAGAACGAGCAGTCCTTCACAGGCTATCAAGACATCCGTTGCATCTCTCACGACATGTGAGCAATGTGTAAATTGTCCATGAATTATCCGTAATTCCATAGACTGGTCTCCAGAAAAATTAAATGCTCGTATCCAAGGTTATCCATTATATTGAAAAAGGCAATCGAGCAACCGGTTCAACAATAACATGTCTACCGACGCCCATGGACATCTGCACCACCAGAAGATGCGCAGATTCGTTGCAGACCTATAAAGAGGGGTTTAGGCCGTCGAAAACTCTCACAAACCAAACGACACGCGACAGCAATAACATCACTTGACACGACTGTATTGCCGCTACTTCACGCTGATCTTATGATTGAAAGAGGAGCTGGTATCCGGACGTGCGGGCCCAATTCGGCTGCAGACCAAAAGGACTGCAAGCGTGGCGCTACGTCTTGCATTAATGTTGAAATTACAATAAATATACAACAATAATTATCATTACGATTGCATTACTTCAGAAAAAATTAAATACATTTTTATTTGTAAAAGAACTTAGGCACGACTACGAGAGTATTACATAATACATTGAGAAAAATCAAGAGTAGGCACCTACTTTATATTGCGACCTATACTACGGTCGATCATTAACTAACCCCTCGGTTTGTATATATGTCAGAGTCACATGTACTTCCTACTTAAGTATATTTACAGAATAATATTATAATAATCTTGCAAATCAATTATGTGCCTAATCTATTCACTGTTATATTACACCATGAGAATAGCAAACTACTTAAGTATCTATATATGGAAGGTATGTATGTAAACCTAAATATTCTTCTTTTCTTCCTGTTCTTTTTCAGTCTGAATGTTCATAGTAGCAGCAAATTATAGTCTTCGCGTCTCGTATATTAATATAGGCTTAAACAGTGATAACTGCTCCCCAGCGAATACAAAGTCCCCGTAGAACTATTCTTATTCTTCAGTCTACTACTGTAGTTTGGTATTCATTTACATAAGAAGAATCAATTCATATTAAAAAAAAAATAAGAAATAGGCTTACATACTAGCCTAAAACTATACTTTCTGTAGTTTCAAGCATATTTACTCACCTAAATGTGTAAGTTAAATACAAAATAAGTGTTAGCTATGTATGACCTTTGCGCTAATTGTAAAATGTTATATGATGTTTATACGAATATAATAATAATGCATTATATCGTTGAGTATGATATATACTTGAGGAATATTTAATTGTTGAATAACAACCGTGATCGTAAAAGAACGTAAAGACATTGATAGAATGTAAATTCTGTTTTTACAGATAAGTTTTTGATTACTGCATAACAAATTGATTAGGTTTAATTCAACTGAAAGGCAAACTACTGACTGTGCTGTGTTTCTTATTCCTATGTTGTGAAGCATACAACTTTATATCTCCTATCATGTTATTGACTGAAAATTAATTAATTAATATTTATACTTCTCTTTAACCTTTGGCGTCACGAATTTTTCTTTAATTATGACACGAGTAATTAAGTGTCGATATATTTCATGTCGAAAGGTATACAGTTTTAATTTAGATTATAAGAACGTAATCGCATTTTGACATTAACACTCTAAATTTACCTGTGCTTCTTATCCGACACAAACAAGAAGCACAATATTGTTCACACAGCCAGTTGTTCTTTTTGTGCAGTACCTTCCTATATTCAAAATATCATTTATAATTCCCGTGTCGTATTTGATGGCTAACGGTCTTATGTTTGACTAGGTATGGAAAGTATTTAAATTTAATAATTACGATTGCATCTTTTCTGGGAAAACGCTAAGATTATAAGATGGTGTAGTTGATCTCGATACAATTAATATAGGAATGAAGCGATGGATTTCTATCTTAAACTGTATTATTAGTTAGAGTTCTTACATAATGATGAATACGATGGGACTAGACAATTAAGTCCACTACAAACTTGTGTCTGTTCACTTTTTTCGACATACAAGTTCTTTCAAATTACATTCATTGATTATATTAATACGACTACAAATTTATTTTAGACAACTTTGAAGGAAAATGTAGAGTGACGAAAGAAATGAAAATGATTTTTATCGCATAAAAAAACATTTTTTGTACTTGCATGTGAATTTTCTAAATATATCTCGTTTTTTATTCGAATTTTGCCAGTTAATGTGTATAGATTATCGGGTTTCTGTCTAACAACGTTGCGGTGAGGGTGATGCGGGCCCTGCGAACAGAAACATAGGTTTGCTTTTAAACGTCGCATTTCAAATTTCAACGGGCTGTTTTATTATTCAAACGTGGAGTTTTACCGTTGTTTCTAACTTAGAATATTCTTTTTAAATGTCTAAACGTGTACGTTCATTAATGGTTTATTTTAAGTTTTACGTCTACTTTTCTCTTCGAATAAATAACTTACCTATTTCATCCAATTTCATATTTGAGAAGTATAAGGCTGTATTTATTGATTTTTGAAGTCAGCGCGAGGTATTTTTAAAAAAATTCTTATATGTTTCACTAAAACAGACAGCCAGACGGAGCGAAACTATACGGGTTCGTACATACTAGGAAACCCTAAAAATCAATGGTCACCACTTGGGAATGCTTCCTTACTTAATAGAAGACGTTCGGTCGTGTCTCATTTCCTGGCGATGACATAAAGGAGATTGTGTGGTGACATAACATGACCACGAGATTTCATCCTACAAATTTCAACGAATATGAATAAAAACTTTGCTAAATCCGCTACTTGCAGACGAGTCAAAATTCGTAGGCTGACGGTTCCGCAAGTAATAATTAAAATTTTGTAGAAAAATGTACCTTTACTCCTGCAGCTGTCGCCAGGTGGCTAGTCACTGTGTTCCAAATAACTTACACATCAATAATTATTTAATATACACTCACCGGTAGAATTAGCGGAACACAAAAAAAGAGATGATATAAAATATTTACCTTTATTTTTAAACAAATAAAAAAAGTAAATTAACATGTTTTCACATTAATTTGCAACACCATACTTAAAGTTTAATGTAATAAAATAAAAAGCAACTAAACAAAATACATTTTTCTTAGATCATTCCCAGCATAACCAGAGAGATGGAAACCTTAATCAGAGCACGGGGGGGGGGGACCACTCGATATTGTACATTCGTTAACTCAAATGTAAACCGTCAAATTTAATTTTTTTATCTGTTTCTCTGCTATTACGAAATTTAAAAACAATTAATTTTGTTTACATTAGTTGTTTTTTTTTTCATTAAAAACGCGCACAAACCGACCTACAAAAACTCGTTTTAGTCGTTATCGGCAACTTCCCGTTATCCATAGCCTATCTTCTACGAGTATCATATTTTTTCCTTAGATTATACATGCTTTGAGATGTGTTTAACGTTCCCATTACCACTTCAGTTAAGTTAAATTAAAAACTCGGGTTAGGAGTGATGACGAGGATAGGCTAATGGGGTCGAGATTTAAACCAATGACCTTATGTAATTTAGTCCGTCCCTTTACCGTTGAGCTATCTAGGCTTCAATTCCGCCGAAACTTTCAAGCTATGAGTTACAAATCACGGTATTTTGTGTTCATCGTTAAATACCGCAAGGTTGTCCTTTTGTAATTTTGTTAGCTTGCTATTAATAGCTACTAGTTGTGTTTATAAAACACATTAATGTTAAATAGACATGTTACCTCTATTGGTAGATGCACTGTTCTTCATTTTTGAATAACGATTTACAAAATACAATAAATTAAATCTCACAAACGGCCCAGGGGTTGGATTTATTTTTTATTCATTTAATTAATATCGATTTATACAGCAAGTAAAATACATCTTCATATCCAGAAACTCTAATAAGTATGATATCAGTATCAAATTACATTATTCCACCGTATCTGTCCGATAACTAGTTAGCTCCACTAAGGGTACGCGACCCCTAGAGTGGTCTACTCTAGCTGCTATTCTCACTCCCCCTATACCGTCTGTGACAGTAGTATCCGCACCCTTTTTCTCCTTTCTGTCTACCTATATACCCTTTTTCTCCATCTCTTATTTCTTTGGTCCTATCTATTTAATTAGCTCCACACTTGTAGTTCTTTTCGCCTACAGCCGAATTAGGCCTGCGCGTACAGGTACTAGTACCTCTTCCTCACCTAAAATTGACGTGACGTGGCAGCAAGTCTGTCACGTCAAGTGATGGTATTGTCGCGTTCCTTTCTGTTTCTGAGAATTCCCCGTGGTCGAAACCCCTATTTAAAAGCCGGCAACGCATATGCGAGCCCTTTGTTGGTGCAGATGTCCTAGGGCCGTGTACTACGGCGGCCCAAGGACTACACTTACCGCGTGCTCTTTTGCCCTTTGTACTACGGTGAACTTTTCTATTTTACATTAATTAAAAATAATTAACCAACTTTCTTTGTACAACGATTGCTAATAGCTAGTTACATAGTTATTTATTATTTACTAATATAATGTATTTTAAATAATTAAAATTACCTTACACATAAACCATAAATAATTACAAATAAACCATATTTATAATTTATTTTGCAAACCTACTATAAACGAATGAAAAAGTACCTATCGCGTCGTAAAAGTGCATCGGTTGCATCCACAAACCTGTTTTTGAAAGTGTTTTTTTGAAGCCGACACTGAATCGAACGCGAATTTGTTTATAGAAAACATATACCTTGCGGAAGCAGGGCCTAAAAATGAGAGCTAGCTTAATTAATTTCAATCATCTAACGGGACAGCACTCATTAGTCTTAATATCTTCTAGGTTTATACATACTTCGGAGCGCTAAGGAATGACGTTTATTAATATAAAATTACACACTTTACAATTGAATTGATGTGCATCACGCGAGTATGCTATAAATAATGGAAGTGTTAACTGGGTGTATTTCTTTTTTATATATATTTTATTACTGCATTCTATAGCCCGGTTTGTCTGTAGAGTTGTATACTTGTATTGCGCAGTGCAGAAAGAATAACTGTCGCTCGTTATGTTGTATTTCATAAAGAGAAAGAAATTGAACAGTAATTACTTGGGAAACATTTACTTAAAATTCAAGCGTCTTTTAATGTTGACTACCTTTTAAAATTGTACACTTTTCTATGAGCAGAAAAAAAAGCATTTTAAGTCACCAACATGTGCACAGTAATTACAAAATTTGGAACACTTTTCATTCATATTTCGATACGTCCCACGTAAGTTGTTGCAACCCCAAATTTAAAGCAAAGCTTTACAGTAGACAACTTAATTGTAATATAACAGTCACTTTTTAATATATTATTGTACACAATAATTATTGAATATATAATTGTGCACATAAATGTGTTATGTACTGACGATTTTATTTCAATTCACATGTTTGTAACGCTCTACTGTGAAGTTGGGAATTTGAGGTTACAACAATTTACGTGGGAGATATTGATTTATATTTACCACGAGCATTATTATCAACGCACCGCGAAAATCATAGCAATTATAAAATAACAGTTTAGCAAAACGAGTCATTATCTACAGCAAGAGCGGAATCTAATCACAATATCACTACATGCCGGGTGTGCATTTCATTTCATACTTTGATTTGCAAGATGCAAAAAAATCTGTAAATATTAACTCTCTGGAGCGAGTGAAAAACTTGTTAAATGGCACGCGCGAAACTCAGTCAATATTGTCTTCGAATTTATTTAACCGTGTCACGGACAATTATTTGAGTAACCGTTTTAATTTTTATGTTTTAACAGTCCGTTGTAAATTACAACTACGTAGTCACATTAATATAACATGTTTTCTTGATGTATACAGGATGTATGAGCTATAATGGGAAGTGCTAAAATATCAGTTTCAACTTGTTTACAAGCAAATTATTTTTATACGGTGGTAATGTTTGATAAAAAGGTTTAGGAGTGAAGCCATTAGTCTTCCAGCAGCAGCATGGAACGATGACATAATATTAGTCGCAGATAAATCTTAGGTTAGGACCGAAAAGTGCTACGAACCTGCAGTATTGGCACAATTTATGTTGGAGCTGTGGATGATGATCATGATTAAATGAATTCAGCAGATGTATTTTATACCATATGAGTAACCGTTCCGATAATCGTTATTCACGATCGTCGCCGACTGTACGCGACTGATACAGAAGCTCGCACGCATTAATTTACGTGATAACATTTAAAACCTTTATTTACGTAACGATGCGGGTGATTCAATGCCGCCGATTTATGGCGATATAATGTTATTGAAAATTAATTATGCCTCAATAAATACCGGTTTTTAACACTACTATTGAGATTAAGGTACATAACTCAGATGCCATAAAATTTAATAGAAAAATAGACACCAAATACATAGTTGAATGTTATCTGATGTCTTTTTTTTCTACTTCGTCCGTGGATTCTTTTTTTAAATACATTACAAGTAAATGTTCATGTATACCGGGATTATCAAAATTTATTTATTTTAAAACACGCGTTGGATTTCCGTCAAACGTCAAATAACCTTTAAGTATTTCATTGAATTTCAAAGCAGATGAACTCTTGAGTTTCTTGCCGCCATTGAGATCACAGCTCGACCTTAAACTTAATATTTCTAGAAAAATACTCAGTACATTCACAAAGAGTTCAGTTTTTCTCGACCAATACGAATAAGGTCCTCTATCACTATTTGAGCAGCCTTCTCGTCGGTCCGGCGGCCGCGAGGAATCGAATCAAA
This sequence comes from Charaxes varanes, assembly GCA_024363005.1. Lineage (NCBI taxonomy): Eukaryota > Metazoa > Arthropoda > Insecta > Lepidoptera > Nymphalidae > Charaxes > Charaxes varanes. The sequence continues at coordinate 14,185 of JANCMC010010450.1, read as the reverse complement.
ACATTGAATATTTATCTTAGGTTCAGACGCTGTACGCTCCCAGCGACGCTCGAGGATTCTCTGTATAATACTCAATATTGTTAACAGAGACACAGACCAGCTATGCTAATAGGCTGTGCTTCGTGTTATCGCCTACCCTTTTGTTAATATATTCAACAATCATTTAAGAAAATCTACACGCGATATAAGCATACAATCTAAGCGCCGTCTATGTTTACATACAAATAGTAGTTTCTTTTATTGAGATATTTGCCTTAAATATCACATATCGCTAAAGACGGTTACTGATTTTTTTTAAAACATTAAAAATATCAGGACATATCTTGCCTCAGACTCTACCCAATCGTAGAAAGTATCTGTCTATCGAAAAAATATCATAAACTTAATATCTTTACTTAGGCAAGAGTTTGCTTTAACATTAAACTTTTTTAGCCAAAGCACGGACTACTTTTGCTTTAGTAATGTTTGACGTTGAAATTTGAAGTTGTTCAACATACTTTTGTAAGTTTACACTGTTCATTACTCTGCAGTCAGTTCATCTGGAAGTTCTTTTGATATACCTACTTTGATCTGCATATTTAGGAATAAATCGCCAACTGTTTGCGCGCCGCGGGCGTTTGTTTATCCATAGTTCATTTCATTTCGCGACCGCGTTGTTTGCACGAACCTCTTGGTTATAAAGAGAATCTGCATCGAGAATCGAGATGCATTTTCGAGCTCGTTTATTTTGTTCCCTTTGGGACCGTGGCGAATTAATTTTATGAATATTGCTTGTGTAATGTTTTGAATTTTATTTTGAAAATTTTATTTTAAATTAAGGTATAAAATTGCTACCTTAGATAATTAGTTATTTTCCTTAAATATGAAAGGTGAATTTAATTATAATGGTACGGTTTAATTATACGCAAATACTGGGTATATATATATATATATATATATACCCAGTAGGGTAAAGTAGCGATGAAACAAAGCTTTTAACTTTTACGTATTTAAAATTTATAAATCGATCAAAAATTCATTTTTTTTTCAAATATATAGTTTTCTTATCTAAACCAAATAATAAGTGGAATTTATATCAATTACCAAGGTAACCATGCAATAAACTATGAAAGAATTAAAGTCCCTTTCGTAAAACATTATACTCATTATACAAAATATACGACATACAATTCAAGTAATGTAATTCAATCTTTTCCCAGACTTACACTAGATTTACACTTTTCTAAACTTTCACAAGGCACATATCCGTCTTTTCCGAACGTGCATAGCATCTTTAAGAAGAACTCCCCTCCCTGTTGTTTGCGCGGATAATCAATGAGAGATAGGTTTTTATCTATGACGAGAATGTTAGATGTATTGCTTTCAGCTCGTAACCATTTCAATGGCAGTAATTTGCTACTCTTCGGTGTCGGATTGCTGAAATATAAAAAAAATCATATAACTCACAGTAAAAGTGTATTAGCTGCGACCATAATACTTATGACTGTGATTAATGAAGTATTTACTTGGAAAAGTTTACTTTGACTTAGACAGCTGAGTAATCTATACATTAACCTAAACAAGATCTTGACTGTATAAGAAATAAGTACAACATAATTTCTTTTTTAATTTCTTGCAAAGCAACGACTATACGTACCCGTACTTCATAAAGTTTCGAATGAATATTGTAAATCTGTCAATTGTCGTTTTATCTTGATCGGAAAGGGGTAGCGTAATGCCCATTGGCTTGAAAATATAAAATAGTTCACCAGCATGCGAAGTGCCGTTAAAATCTAATCCGGCAATTGCTTTACCAAAATTTCTATTACCTTCGTATGAGAATTGGTAATTATAAACGGGCTCCTCAGAATACTGTACCATAATCTTCGAGAACGCGTTTATAGATCCATATGCGATCCAATCTGAATAAAATTCTACCAAACTTTTACTAGATGTGCGATATGTCATGTCCTTTTCGCCAAAATAATGCGACCGCATCATTTTACCAATGTGTCGTCTTTCTTGTTCTGAACACCACGAAAATACGCATGGTAATCTATCATTAAAATTTTGTTTCAAATCATTAACAGCTTCATCGGACAATAATCTATAGAAAAAGCCCCCTTCCGTATCAGTGTAGCCAATGATTATTGGGACATGATTAAATTTTCCCGACTTTATAATATGGTAAGGTGTGCCTTTGAAAAATGGTTGCGTGTAATTGACATCTACACACGGCGAGTACTTAAAGTAACGTGGATTTACTGAGGTGTCGTGTGTGGCGTCGATAAGGGTCGATAAGGACGCTCGGGAAAATATATCGTAGACATCCCTTTCAGTGAATGCCGGTGAAATTTTTCTCGCGTCCTCTATAGCTGCTCTGAGAGGTTCAACGTTGAAAGCCCACGTTGATAACGCTGTGCCGCTCATAAGAACTGCTTTGTGAAATAAACCATTACTGGCATCGGATAGCAAGTGAAGTGCAGCGGAACTGGCTCCAGCGCTTTGTCCACAAAGTGTCACATTGTCTGGATCCCCGCCAAAGGAACGTATGTTTCGTTTGACCCACTTTAGTGCTGCCACTTGATCCCTTAACCCCAGATTTGAAACTCCGTTGAGGCATAAAAATCCTAGGACTCCCAATCTGTAATTGACTGTTACAACTATCACACCTTTGCTGACTAGAAACTCGGGGTCATAAAGTTCTTTGCTGCCCTTATAATAAGCCCCTCCGTGGAAAAATATCATCACTGGGAGTTTATTTTCCGGTACTGCCCACTGAGGGGTGTATGCATCAAGGTACAGACAGTCTTCAGAGCCGGATACAAATAATGTAATTTTTTGTGGACATCTTATGAAAGGATTGAATGCATTAAGTATACCTTCCCACTTTGGAGGCTGTTCGGGAAGCTGTAATCATAAATTTCGTAAAAATTTTAGATATTGACGATTGTGAATGAAATACAAAGCTTTGAAAAATAAAAGCAATACTTTATTTAATTTGAATAAACAAATAAAAAATACAAATATTCGCTTTAAGGGTTCTCACAAAAAGCCTCGATATTATGTTTTAGTTAATTATATTCATAGATTTTTTTTTAACTTTATCACTGCATCATCATTCACCTTATTCAGACTGACTGAATTAAAGCCATGAATACAATTAGGATAATAAAAATAAAATGAATACCATTTTAATTGAATTATTTTACTTTCGCAACAAATAATATCATAATTACAAGATGAATAAGGTTCATACTTTAAATTATATTTATTTACCTGAAACCGCTTACTAGTGGCGTATGGTATACTGAAATACTGATTCTGTCCATAAACATTGCGAATTCCTCGAAGTTTCCCTTGATTTATTTCTACGATTGGTGTGAATGTACACCATATTAATCCCAATTGCCACGCCGTTAGCGTGTACTTATTAAAAATTGTATATTTCATACTTTCACATTTGTAAAATTTTGACTGGACCAATTAAACATCTCACACATGTTTATAGCTTGTCCATTATTAGTTTAATGTATTATACTCGTATTATCCGACTACGATACGTGTACCTACAACATGAAAAATCTCAAGCTTTTTCTCACCTTGAAAATAAATTTTGACACAATGTGCTTTTTAAGGTAACGGTTATAAAATATATAATTATGTAAAATAGTTCAATAAGAAGATTACAACCAACTTCGTTCAATTTTTCAATTAAATGGAAGTCTAATATTCAAAATAAATATCTAAATATCACTGTACATATAAAACAGGGAAACATTCAGGAACCATCACATAAATCATACCTAAAACCGCACAACACTTCACTGAATTGATAGCAGTTTCACATATAGAAGTATCTTCAAGATGAGTTACAAATAAATATAAATAAACACATAGGACTATATGACGCACGGACGTCTGTTCCTAAGCTAACTTAATAACTATGTTAGAGATAACAGACGCCTGTCATACACTAATATTTTATTTTAGAAATATATAAATATATACATATAAATAATACATCCAGGCTCGAGGCGGGAATCGAACCCACAACCACGGAGCGTAAAGCAGGGTCACTGCCAACTGCGCAAACGACCAGTCATAGTATACTATTACATATTACAGGTAAATGCTTTGTGACAGTTGACTTTTTTTGTACTTTATCTGTATGGATATCGTTAAATTTACAAAATTAGAAACAAATAACTGCATTAAAGTAATAACAATTGGTAACGTTTAGTTATTTTTCAAATTAATTCCTTGTTTTTTAAATTATTTTTACTACTCATCACCAGTAAAGATTCTTATCAATCTATGTACATATATAAATAAAAATAAATTTTCAAAATGTATGTACAATGTATGACTGCATCAAAACGGATAGTCCTATTTTTTGTGTTCATTATCGTCAGGACACGGTTAGTTATAAAGGTTAATTTCCGAAACGCCTGGATACATTTTGACAAGACTTTCACTGGTAGGTTTTACATGGACTAAGGTAGGTTACATTACTTTTAGCAAAATAATTAGGGTTCCGCAAAAGAAATTAAAACCATTAAAGTATAATAAATCACTGAATTGACACGGGCGAATCGGCTAGTTATATAATGAACACTTAATACATGAAGAACAGTTTTCTCTGTGAAGTTAAAGACAAACCCTTGTTCAGATCCTAATGGTACCGGCGTCAAAAAACACTAACACGAAACTGTGAATGCACCTCTGTGGCTAATATTGCGAAAAGACAAGTTTCTCTCCATGTCAAGTTTGCACAAATTATGTAAGAAACATTGCAATCGGTGGAATGGACGCAAACATTAGATACATACTTTAGCAATACTACCTCTCCTTTTTAGAGTTCCACAACGTAGACACGTGGAGTTTGTACAATTTTTGGTAATCTACGGAATCATTTGACTTTGATAGATTTGATTAACTTTCTAAGTGGAAACACCTAGCAAATAATAAAAGTTCTGAAGCGTTAAATAGATTTCGAACATTTGTAACAACTGCGCCGGTCAAAGTATCTTCAGGAGTTTATACATTTTAACGAGCGGTGAGTTGGCTCGCTGTAGTAATCTACAAGTTTCATATTTAAATATCTTAAGCTAAATACCGCATTGAGGACTTTCGTAATTACGAACACTATTTAAGTTTTAACGAAAAGCAAATTCTTAGTCTCTCTGCAAATTCTCTTGGCTTAATTAGGAATGAAAGCAGTGCTAGGAATCTTCTTAGAACTTTGTTTTTAAATTAAACACGATCGTCCACTAGAATGATATTTAACACACAGTTTATATTACGTTTTATATGAAATAGCCCGAGATCCCTGGGTCCTAAAATATAACTTAGTACCTGAAGGATGACTGAACCTGAACCTTTGGTTGTGAGAAGTCCTATGTACTTATCCTGTTGAAAAATTCCCATGGAATCTAATTAAATGGAACAAAAGCCACACAGAAACCAATAAGGTGTATTGATGTCTAAACGGTATTTGTCCCAATTAATTGGATTCTATGGGAATTTTTCAACAGGGTATTAATACCGGCATACTTGTAAAGTTGTAACTGTGACCCGTGGGTGGGTACCAGATGAAAAAGATGACTAAACCTAAGAGCTGCTTAACTTATTTTGAAACGGCTCATTTTTATATATACATTTGTAGAATATTACTATAAAGTGATACGAATGTCTCAGACACCTTTTGCCAGACTTTTTAAAGGTTGCTAAACAATTAAAAAACCTTGCTCCTTTTTATGTCTGATTTTTAAACTTATTATTAAAGCAACAATTTAAAAGATAAAATTTTATAAGGCAAGCCGTAATGACTAAATATTCCCTTAGGACAAAAAATATTCTGCAACGCATGGTTAGGTCTCTCGCATTCAGTCATAGTTAAATATTTGTAAAAAAAGTAACGTTAATTTGTACATTTAAGAGAGAATGGACATTTGACCCCTTTTAAGCCGAAAAGGTGACCATAGTGCAAGGAAAGCTCAAGTTCAAGCAAACAGAAATAATGGCGCTAGTGGGGCAGTCGCGCATACTGTTTTCCCGACTGTCTACCAATGCCTATATATTTCTAGCCTTTGAGAAATGTGTATGTCCCTAAGACGTACCGGTTCCAAAACCTTGTGGCTGGCAATTGGTTCCACAAAGAGTATTTTAATAGTTTTTAATGCGTTAGTACACAATATTTATTTATTAAAATTAAGTATAGAGTCAAGGGTAAATAAAAATCAGTGTCGCTGTTTAAACACAATATATTATTATAAAAGAAAACAATACAATATAAGAACAATATTGTAGAATCATCTTTACAGAACGAGGGGCTTCGGCGTAGAGCGAACGACTCTACTCAACGTACAGACAAACTAGCACATAATATATAACAATTATACATTCGAAACTTTTTATACTTTTATTAATTTACAGCAGCTTATTAAAAAAAAGATACAATGGTTAAGTATAAAATAATAGCAAGCTATGACGTCACATACTTATAGTATTGGTTCAATTGGCGTATATAGTATATTTATTCCAATATAATAGACGCCACTTCGTGTGAGTGACAACGTAGACACTAATTTATTGCCAATGAGTTCCGATTAGTAACTTTCAATTTGGACAAAATTCTAATCACTTATTTACGATAGCGAAAAGGCAAAATTATTGTGGCCAAAAAAAAGAAATTATCTTACTTTATCCAGCAGCTACAGAAAACAGTAATATCACGATACGGTGCTAGGTTCAAATCAAACCCAGGTGCAGTTTACCTGGGTTGAGCTGCGCTGGCGACACACTTTCAATCGTAACGAATCCTCATTTTAATTCAATAGCCCTAATTAATAAAAATTTATGTGATTACTAGGCATTTATTTTAATGAAAATTCACCCAAAAGTTAGTAATGCGTTTTATTTTAGTCTTAAAACAACACAACAGTTCTGCGAAAGCTTGTCTGTACAGTGGGCCTCAACCGCGACGGTCGCGCCGCCACTCCTCTTGATCTACCCCCTTAACACAACAGTCACAGATCAGGCGGCCTGACCACATCACTAAACAACGGGCGATAAAATAACCTCCATAGACCAAAAGCAGTGACGCCGTTTTTCTTTACCTTAGCATCTCTACAAAACGATCTCCGGCTCACGGTAATTCTAGATTGGGTTTAGGGGCACTTTCGCGTTTGTCTCACGTGACATCACAATGTATGCGTCTAAATCTGAGATATTTAAATATATTATATACCGCTAGATTAATACGAATTGAGATTTAAATAAGTTTCGACTTTTACATTCTTTCGTCTCTAAAATAAACACCCACTTTTTGTTGACTTCCAATTTAGCAACAAAACTTTGTTGTTGTTTTTTTATTTTTGTTTTTCAATGCTAATTACTATTTACTAACATCGCATTAATAAATAGTATTTATGACTAACAATGTGACTTTTGTATGTATTAAAAAAATAAACCCTATTACTTCCCCATTTTGGGATTTCCCAATTTTTCTTTTAATTTGATCGTTTTGGAGACTAAACTGAAAACAATAGGTAGGTTAGTGGAGTATTAGCTTTCCCTTTAAATTAAAAATCTGGTTTTAATTTCCAGGTCTAATTATTTTCTATTTCTACGCAAATTTTCCATAACTAATAATGTTAAATTTTTCTATTCTCACAGGCAGAAGAATAAATTCATCATTTATCGGGGTAGAAGGAAATAAATTTCATACACAATATATTTTATTTGATGGCTGATAATGTTAGATATTCGTTGTTTCTTTGATGTTACTCCTCTACTTATGAGTGAAACGAAAACAGATTATACATTAAGATTTAATTTAGAAAAAAAATACTACTACAATCGAACGTTCAAACGACGTCTGCATGTACGATATACGACATGATATTACATTTCATTACAAAAAAAAACTATTTTTTAAATTTAATAGACTTTATTAATTCATACAAAGACATACAGCTAACACGAAATGCCAGCGATAGGTACTGATTACATACAAGCTACTTTAGACACGAAAGTCTTCGGATACAAGCGCGTGTAAGTGCCCCGCGATGCCGTTTACTATAACCGTCCATATGTTATATTTCTATATCAACATATCTATAATATACGCTGAAATATACACAACGCATAGTATGTGGGAACCACATCACAATATAACTACATTCGAAGTTTTTTTTTTATTTAAAATTCATTTATCACAACGTCCATTTTCGTTCGTAAACAGAGCACACGTTCATATATGATATCCGTACTGTAATAAAAAACGTTTCACCACTTATTTATTTTTTATATTCTATATATAACTCGACCAAATCTGAGACACAAGCGCCAGCTATCGGAGGCCGCGTGAACTATCCCGTAAAAAAACTTATAACTAATAAACTTACAAAAAATTAAGATCTGCACTTTGTCACGTCGCCATAGAGAGCATATCTGCGTGCACATACAATTAGCATATATTATCTAAATCTACCTTATTCATAATAAAGCACACACAATTATGCTCCCTATGTCGTATTAACAAAGCCTCCCAAATGACTCATAACTTGTACATGTAACAAACGCAATAGTCGTATAAATTTAACCTATTTTTTTTTTTCATTTTCATACCACTAAAAATTTTCATATTCCATACAATTTTTAACCAAAATTAAGGTACTAACATACAAATCGAAATATTAAGACAGGTAGTGATTTGAAATGTGTACACTTTTGACAAATAATTCTGAATAAAGAGCAGATTTCAATAAAACTGACTTTTTAAAAGATCTTTCATACACTAATTCGTTCGAGCTTAATTTTTGAACAGAATTTTGATTACATTCAAGAGGTATAAACAATATCATTACTCAGTCCAATCGTCTCGACTTACCCTTTTACAACAAACGCAAATTCCGATTATAAAGACAATAAAACATATGCATTTAATTATTTTCCTCCCGTTACACTGGCACCTGCTTATCTACATGTTGCCACATAGACCATAAGCGGAGCATTGCTAAGCGACAATAGCTCTTATCGGACACAGTTTAGAGCATACTTTGGTATGGCGCACACTCATGTTGTCGATTCAGTCACTAAGGCATCGTCTGTGCGTTGATATTGTTTAAAAGGAAATTGATTTTTATTTACATTGATATATGATCTATATAAAATTCATTATTAATTAGCTGGTATATATTACAACTTTGCGTCCCCAATTTCATCGCCTTCACTGCCCCCTTTAAATTGCTAATGAGCTCCACTATTGTTTTTGTGGAATTTGTGAACGCCGTATATGTAAAGTCTCCGTCGAGGTGTCTGTTTCATTTAATGTCTTACTGCTCGTTGCAAATTGGCGACTGATCCAAGTTCTTTCGATACGGAAATAAACTTGTGTATTAGATATACACGTTGCAGTCCACAATCTACGTGTGTATTATTAATGACGCAACATAAACGCGAATACGTTCAATCGGAAGTTCTCGATTCAATAATGCAAGTGACGTCATATATATCGCGGTGACGAATATTAGAAGATGGACTGTTAAAAATTTTAGTATCACTTTAATTTGCGGACCCGCAGTTCCAAGTATACCTATTGTACAATTTTTACTTTTTTTTTCATAATTGTTTCCCAGTATTTTTTTTATTTTTACCATGTCTAATCGCTAATAGCTGCAAGGAAAATAGACTGCGACCGAAGACTCCTCGACATGGGACCGTTGAACAGTAAAGCATCAGAACTTCTTACATTTAATGTTTCAATTTTGTCGTTATACATTCAACGTTAAAACACTACAGTAGTACAACGGGCGCGACTTCGCCCGTTCGAAGTCGGGCGAGCCGCTCAGGCCGGCGCGGTCAGCGGCGCAGCAGCGCCGGCAGGTCGGCGAAGGCGCAGGCGCCCAGCGAGGCGCGCGCCATGCGCCGCAGCAGCTCGCGCGAGTGCGCCGCGCACGCCTCCACCGGCGACGCCCACCGCGCGCCCTGCCCCTCTGCCACACACCTCAGGCTCGGCACGGTCCCCCGCCGGGACCGAACGGACCGACGCCAATACATATGTATAATCTCGTACACGTGGACGATACGCGGCGGGAATCGAACCCGCGACCCCCGGAGCGAACGAGCGCGTTTCCGATATACCATTAGTCTTCAATTTTACTGCTCCTCGTGTTTAAAAGGGGTGCAACACAAAAGACGTCCCGTCGCGCCCTACGGCCGGCAGCCGAGAGCGCTCAACGGCCGCCTCCGATGGGGGAGTTAATATAGCTACGTAGCTACGTTGCAGGTCGCGACATAGTGTTCGCCGACGCTATGAAGAAGGAGATAACGAGGTCCAAAATGAAGAGAGCGAGATTAATAAATTAGTGCCAAAAAGTATTACCGAGTATTGCAGAGTTCAGCGCTTCGCAGACGGCCTCCCTGCGGACGGGCTCCAGCTGCCAGCCCACGGGACTGTCCCAGGGATTGCTGTACGCTAATAGACTAAACGCGTCCTGTAATACGAACAATACGACAATAAACATACACATTTCTTATGCTACCGTTGTCCTGATCTAATAGCAGACTCTGATTAAAGGATTAAAATGACCGACTGCCGCCCGACGTCTTCAGTTAACTTTCGCAAAGGTTTAAAATGCTCATTCACATATTCGGAATTTGACGACTGCGATATTTACGGTCGCGGCGAAAACGTCGAGGTGGCGCTTAGTCGAACGCACTGTTAACATAAAGTGCCTTCAAGACAGCTTCGAGTGTTTTGAAATTCATTTTAATCCTTAAATTG
>JANCMC010010436.1:86926-102004 GCA_024363005.1 Charaxes varanes | reverse complement strand
AATGTTAAATATGACATTTACGTATTCCATATTTTAAGAATGGAATTCATTCAATTTTTTTTTTATTTTAAAGTCTATGTCACCTGAGAGGAAATCCCGACAAACACACACAAGATGAAATTTGGCAAGGACGTTGTATATACTTAGCGGACATCCGCTAAGGATTTTTCGATAGGTCCAGATTAGGGAGGTCTAATGGCTGTTTAAAATTTGATTTTACGCAGACGAAGTCGTAGGAAACACCTAGTTATTTATATATCACAAATTTTACAAAGATACAATTCAGGTAAGATTATGTCGCATGCTCAATCGTAAAGTGACCTAACTTATAAAATCAGATTTTTGGGAAATCGCAAAAAAACGTTTTGTCATTTACGACTTATTCCGCTTATAATTCGATAAAAACGACATTAGAGTAACAAATTATGTGTCTTAATTATAGTTAATGAATGAATGAATATTGAAATGGTATTTTATTATTTGTTTGTGTTTTTAACAAAAACCTATCTTAGTCAAGAAAAAAAAAAAAACAAAAATAGCCATTTTTTGCTTGCCAAGTCAAAAACTTCATATTTGCCAATAGGCGTTTTGGCAGATATACACTTTAAACCCTATTTTAATAAGTTTTGTCCCGTCACCAGTAAATAACGCTAATCATTTAATCTCAAAGGAGCAACAATGAAAAATCGATTCAGTGATATTACTGACATTTATTGTGTCCGTTGGGCTTAAAATAGCTACAATTCTGAATTTCCGTGGATGCAGTTAAAGGCGACAATGAGAGCTTCGGAAAAGTGTCAGTTGCATCCATTTGTGAATAGTGTGTCCACTATACATAAATACGGTACACTTAAAGAAACTATATAGTTATGTGTATCTAAATAAATCAGTTAAATTATCCGCTCGGACCGTAAGTTTAATATATTTACATAATTACGTAGATAAAACCGCTATGCACACTCACTAAGCGCGGCTTGTCACTAGTTTGTATAAAAAACATCTCTATAAAAAAGAGAAATTGACTTACTATATATCATATAAAATATTCCTTTAATATTCCTTTTTCCTGCATAAGACACTAAACCATAATTTTATTACATTGATTTATGACAAAATCCGTATGTACGGCCCACCAAAACAGATAGCCATAAAACAAGAATTTGAAAAATTTGTCGAAAAACACGATTCTGAAATACAAAAGGTCGGATGTTAAATATACTGCTAAACCGAAACCATTTCTAAGATTATCTATCAGTATGTTTATATCAGGCGGCAATTTAAGCCACCAAGCCCAAAACCTGTTACAAATAAAGAATTTAACTAATTTACCAAGAAAATTGACATTCTGAAGGCTTTGTCGGACCTCACCTTTTGTAATGAGCACGCGCTTTAGGTAAATCCTCTTCTTTTTCTTTCAACAAGTACTTCTTACAGTCAGCGGTGCGTCACAGCCTTGCACGGTAACACGAGGCGCTGTGGTCCAAGGCTTAAACTTTGAGCGACGTTGTCTTCTTGTTAATTAAAAACGCCATCTAAAAATATACAACGGTTGTCATTATTACATATAGAACCTCAGAAAACTGATACAGAAAAGGACGTAATGTCCCATTCATCCAGTACAAAATACCGTCTAATATGTACCTAAACTAAGTAGCTAACTTAAGCTACTAGTAATATTTATGAATACTTTTCTAAAAAATGCGCTTTAATTCGCATATTCTAGGAATTTACTATTTTACTAAGAAGGTACTACTAGGACAAATTATTGCGTTTATATTTTAAATACGCTGGTGTGCGTAAACACATTGGAGTGTGATTTATTTTATTACCCGTCATATTTTTAGGTTATACGAAAATAAAATGCGTAACCGGCCATTATTGTCGTATGGTCCAAGTCTCAAGAGATACTCATACATTTATTTATGTCATATAGTATATGTCGCAGGCAACTAGCTTAATTAGCAGTTCAATTAAATGCCCAGTCGGTTTACGTTTAAATAGCGGCCTTAATTAATTCAACCGGCATTGCAACTCATTCTTTTACGTGTATTAATGTTATTATTATATAGCAGATTATATTGTTTATTATTGAAGCGGAACAACAAAATTCTCAAAAGCCGGCAGCGCACTACTCCCCTGATACTGTAGGCGTCCATAGCTAAAAATGGTCACTTATGTGTCAAGTTAGCTCGTTTGTCCGTTTCACCCATATAAGCAAATTAACCAAGACAGAAAAGATCTATCCGTATTCAATAAGAGTACACGGGCACTCGTTAAAATCGTTATTGGTTAAGAATAGAAAAATCTTTCTGTTTAATAGTGATATATAGGTAAGTTGCGGCTAAATTCATTCAGGCCGCGAGTAGAACGGCACCGCATTTAGTAAAGAGGCTAGGCATTTAATTGTACGGCTGATCAAGCTAGTTGGCTGCGACATATATGTACATAGAATATTAATACCTTATTGAACATGAAAAAAATACCCGACTAAGTGTGTTGCGAGCTCTTCTTAGTTCAGGGCGCGTCGAAACTCTCGTAAATTTAGCTCTAAGTCGAATTTTTTATCACCAAAACTTTACATACCTTTTAAAAATATATATACTTAGACAAAAAATGACACAAAGGTTTGCAAAAATCCTAAGTGAATAAACTAATTTTGAATATGAATTTGATCAATAGTCCTTTAAGTTTATAACTTAACTATACACAACTTCACAATGTTAATAAAATCTGATATTTAAAATAGGTACTTTATAAGCACTCTTGAAATGTAGACTAAAGTGTCAAGAGACTAAAATCAAATTACTTTAGTCTCTTGAGTGTACAGTCAAGTAATTTTTTACTTTAATCTACACTCTACAATACGTTAAGCTTTTCGACATTAAAATGGTCACCTGCGTTAAGCTCGAAATTAAACATCAAATTACTTTTGCAACACTTATTTTCCCGTTTTCATGTCTTTATTTCTATATTTTAACTATCTTCTTCTTCGTCCTACCCTTATCCCATTATTTGGGGTTGGTTCTCCTCACTTTCCTGCGCCAAGATAAGCGATCTTGGGTTGTAGGGTCGGGCAAAAAAATGTAGTTAAAATATTTCTATATTTTGACTATATTTTTTAATTTCTTTATGCGCAATATAGAGCAATTCACAAACAAACAAATGGTTACTATTCAAAGCACGAACCCCACTAGTCTTAATAAATTCTGCTCATAAAAGCAAAAGAACTGGTACATTTATAAGCTATCGATACAAGCCATAAGGAAACGTTGCAAAGAATCCATAATATAATCAATATGCTATCTAGCGTTTCACATTAGAAACTAAGTAATCTTATATGAACCTCAGATAGTTTTAATTAAAATACTTTATTCATTACTTAATAAATATTAATTAAAATTAAATGTATCTGTGAACAAATTATTCATAATTGGTTATATACACTATTAATACTACAGTTAATGGTCACTAGAAAGAGTTCTCTTAAACCTACACCTAGGTCCCAAGTCCCGGCACTGATAAATCCGTGGAATGCTAAGAATTCGAATGCGTCTCTCTATCTGACAAACAAATTTTTCTTCAGATAATTCTTCACCTTCAATAATCATAATATGTGTTAGCCTAGATTAGTGACACACAATTCTAGATAATAAAGTATATGAGCGAATATTAAGTAAATGTTTTATAGAACAAGGAACAACTAACCGACTGGTATAACAGGCTCTCAACTAGCTAAGCAGCCTAAGGAAAGTCTTAATAAAGTATCATATCTTACATTTGTAAACGCAGGCCCTTCATTAAATAATAATGAACTCGTCTCACAACCGGTTCTCACCAGATATAAGCAATTAAACGTAAACGCTAACCATTAACGCGCATATTTTGCGTATTACACCACACGTGAGACTTTCAAAATAAATCATTAGTCGTACTTAACACCGGCACGACTTAACGTGGGAGTACGATCACGTCCGTGATCCGATATGTAATTGCGTGTAATAAACCAACGTAAAGATTGTGTGTAAAAAATGTATGATATAATTATTCGGGACGCCAATTATATGATATTATTGGTACCTTTAAGAAAAGTACATACACATTTTTCCAATGCCGTTTGCCGGCAACGGATCTGCGAGCCTTTCTATAGGGCAGTTGTCTATGACCATCGTTAGTCAAGGCCTGTCCTTTTGCTGTTTGTTTTATTAGAAACCCACCATAGACAACCACTCCTCAACCATTTTCCATCTCGGCCAATGATTCATATTGTGTACGACATTCAATTTACCCTTTCTACCATTGAGCTTCTCAGTCTCAAATAGTTCACATTTTCAGTCTTACATTTGCACAGTCCCAAGTCACTAAGTCTGTATTATTACTATATTAAAAAAAAATGTCTAAGAGCGTGTAAAGACACGCTTATATAGAAAGGTTCCGTATCTGATACACGATAAAAGTATTTCTTACGCACTGTAACTTCCAAATTTGTGGTTAAATTTTGCTCAAATTAATTTTCGTAATGAATCGCATGTTTTATCAACATGAAAAACTAATCTTAACATCTATTAATTTAGAAATCACAGGAGGAGGACTACCTTGCGGGCGCGGCGGATAGACGGACGAATAGACAGAGCGAAACACACGGTTCCTTATAGGACTACGGAACCCTAAAAGGTCAATTAATATAAACCACAGACGGTTCAGTTGCGTTCTTAAATAGTATACCAATAGACGTATAGATTAAATTCTTTTAGCAAAGAAAATAATTAAAGACTGTATGTATTATGTAATTTACAAGTATAGCCCCATTACAACCTTAACCTTTCCTAATGGATTTACGTCTTAATGCATTCTTCGGACAAACAAAAACGTCCGTCGATTAAAATATCTTCGTTCTTCAAATTGTATACTCGATTAATTGGTATCGCAATCGTTATATTTGCTTGATGTTTTTTGTAGGAAATATTTAGCTTCGATAGCTGTCAACGCGGACTTTATATATGAAATGTGTTTTTGTATGGCTATTTCAGGAATCGTTGAAAATAAAAATAATACCGTTTTTTTTTAAAATGCTGTTACAAAAAAATTGTTGTTTTGGAAATATTTATAATTATTATTTACATTTTACGTTTCCATGGTTTAATGGCACTTGTATATAATAATATTATCTGTAAAATATTTCTTTTGTTTGTAATAAAATAAATAAATAAAAAACTTAAATCTGTCTTGACATCGTTGTTTTTCGGAACCTTTAGCTACGTAAATTATACCGTGTCATAAACGATCGATATTTACAATACAACTGTTTACTTTTGCAGAAAATATGTGGTTTGAATGCTCTCAACGCAATTAATTTCGATTTTTTGTATTAAAAATCGGTTTTAATAAAAAAAATATTTATGAGACCTTTACGAATTTATGTTGGAAATAATATTGTTTATAATTGTTATTACAAATACAATTTATTTTTTCATCGTGTTTTATTAGTGTTTCTATAGTATACTATACTATAGTATAGTAGACAATAATAAAAAAATATTAATTAGTAAGTTATAATATATAAAAATTATTAAAAATATATATAAGTATATACTTAGTTGCATTTATCAAATGATGTTCACGTGAACATTAAGAGGCATATATTATTCAGCTTTTTTTTTTCATTTCCATATTACTTTATAATTCTTCCATTGGCATCATTGTATATTAATTGAATTACATGTGTTTAAAAGAACACATTATTTTAACATAAACTCTAGCTTGCCTTGATTTTTTTCTGCCATTTTTTATTACAATGATAGTAATGTTGCTTTATCCGCATTACAACATAACAACAAACGATATAAGATGTATACTAACTATAAACGACTTAGCTGCTAAAGTTAACCTATATACGTCCCGCGGTTTTTGAGATTTCGTGTTAGGTGACATTTACCTTTTATTTATAAGCGTACAGATGTTGTGAAGTCAAGACTGTCTTTGAGTAAACGTGGTTCAGACACTTTACTAACGCACGTCAGATCTTACTTTGCATTAAAAACTATACAACTTTGCTTTAATCCGCTAATGAAATTCTTATTTTCTTATATTATGCTTAAATTCGCGGAATTAAGCAAAGAAGTATACTTTTTCATGCATGTCATGGATTTCCGCAAAGTAACGGCTGATTCTATCAATTAGGTCTTGCTTTACTAAATTAAACAACGCATGCACTATTCACATTATCACAGATCTTCGCATTATCACAGATAAGTATTTTATTTCACATTGTTTATATGCAATGCTTATATATATTGAATTAATTTTCCTTCCTCATTTAGAAAGAAAAGACGCTTTTAGAAGTCATATGAGAGATGAGTGTTTACAGATACAAGAATCGTATAAATGAGAATAAGTTGTAGGGATAATATATAATAAAAATAATAAAATATGGTCTTATACGGAACCCTTCAAACACAATGCGAAGGGCACTCTTAAAGTCGTTTACAACTTTAAAAGATTTTATCCGTTCACTTCAAGCAGCGGGAATATGTGCATTCAACTGAAAATATTCAAGTTACATTTTTTCCGCTTTATTTTTTTTTTTTTTTTTTTTTTTTGAAGAACAACCCCTTTATAAACGTGTATTCGTTTGTAATAATTGCTAACACTCCTACACGGAATTAATTATAAGGCGATTTTGTTTAAAAAAAAAAACTAGGTCTGTTAGATTAAAATGTATTATTAATTTTTTCATACATATATATTTAGTGTTTAGAATTTTTTTTTACAGTGCGTTTTAACTTTGTTCACATTTATTTATTCGTTTCATTTTCTTTTTTTTTGCGATTTGGTACTTTAAACTGTTGGCTTAAGGTTTTTTTTTAAATTGATATGAATTAATGTGCGTCAAGTAATAAACAGTAAGCCACCATTAGCACGGGCGTTAAAAAAGCGTAGCGTTAAATCTCGGCGTTGGCGCTTTTATGCGTCGTCGGTACAAAAATATAGCGTATTTGTATATATGCAGAGCTCAAAATAGAACGTTGCTCGATAGAAAAGCGTCGCGTCATAAAAACGCCGTTGTGTGAACACAAGCTTGGGAGTTCATATTATGTTCTATTTGGACGTCTTTTTAACGCGCGGTAAAAAAGCTCTCGTGCAAATGAGCGATAACTGAGTTGTGACGTTTATATAAATATAAACGTTTTATGGAACAAAAAAATGTTTTATAAAGAAACGAGTGCTTTTTTTTTAACATATTATTATGTCCTTCCGATTGCATTTTCATCCGAATTAAAATTCCTCTGTGGAATCAATTACCAGCGTCTGTATTTCCGAACGGATAAGACTTAGGGACCTTCAAGAAAAGAGCATAGTCATTTCGCAAAGGCCGGCAACGCATCTGCGATCCCCCTGGTGCTGCAATTGTCCATGGGTGTCGGTAGTCATTTAAGAGTACCGCCTGCTCGTTTGCCCCTTGTTATATAAAAAAAACGATATAAGTTGAAACTACCACAAAATACCACACAACAAATTACATAGATAAATTCAATTATCAGTATTGGTCCTTTTATTATGCGATCTGCATTGAATAACACGTTTATGCCTAGAGTTCTGCTGAGCAAATTTATTCTCCCCCGAAGCGCGCTAGACGTCAACAAATAAGGTTATTTTTCAACCGGGTTTTATTCATGCTAGGTTTGTATAAAGGCCAAGTCAACAGATCTTTTCAATGCTATATTAAACTCGTTGATTTATTACGTTATGCTAACATTATACAAAAGGTCTGAGAATTTAAATTCCGATACGATTCTTCAGAATAACACTATATTGCAAGACATTTAGTCGATTAAATGGACATGTGCACGACTAGAAGACCAGCAGATGCGCTGCCGGCCCTTAATGACGAGTTTAGGCCACCGGGAAGTCTCACAAACGGAACTAAACGCGACAACAACACCATCACTAGACGTGACAGCATTGCCGCCACTTCACGCCGATCTCATGTGAGAAAGCTAACTGCGTCGTCCGCGTGGTCTGTATAGTAGACGCACTCCTTCGTGTGACGAGAGATTGCAACTACCGCGTGCGCAACGCTGACCAAAACTCTTTGTGGATTAGTAATTGAATCGGGCGTAATGTATATCCCGGGTGGTGGTTAAAATGACATTAATGAACAATAAATAAATTTATAAAAGAAACTTATGATATACTACATATTATAAATGACAGTGTAATGATAATTTTGTGAATAATAATTAATTATTCAAGCTATTGGTTTGTATTTATCCTGTAAACAATATATAAATATGTACTACTAGACGTCATATTGTTAGTTTGTTATTGTAAAATTGAGGTTTTTGTTGTTCAATAAATTAAAATCAGGGTAGTATGTATAGTCGACCAAGAAATTAGTTTGCAACGCTAAGGTCGAATGTCGTTTGCACGTCGATTAGTTAAAAGGCTTATTTTTGCTTGTTATTGCATTACGTTAATTCCTAACAATGACCCTTAGCAAAATTTTCTTTAACTAGGAGCTGTAATCCAAATAGTAAAGCATTTTCGCAGTCAACTATACCACCCATTTCACTTCACTTAAATCTCTTCTCACAGTTGAGCTACATCATCGCTACTGCGTTAGAATGTAAATTCTTAAAGATTCGAAAGATATTTTTAGGGCTCCGTAGTATTACAAGAAACCCTTATAATTTCGCTCCGTCCGTTCGTCTACCTGTAAAATTATTATCTCATAAAACATTCGACCAGTGTCCCGTTTTCTGGTAAATGCATAAAGAAGGCTATTTCATTGACTTATAGCAGACGAGCCAAATAAATTCGGGCAAGACAATATCTAAGGTTGACAACTTAATGCCTGTGTGATGTTTAACAGCCGACTAATCCAATCAAATCGAATCGATTCAAACCAAATGAAATCAAACCAAATGAAATCAAATTGTATTCATTTGTGAAACACAGTAATATTAAGTTGACATCATCATTTTTGTAGTATCATATTCAATCGCTGTCGCAGTACACAAAATTTAATTTTAATAAGAGTTTATTACAGATAATTCCTTAACTAAATAATATATGAACTGAAACATTTTATATTGTTACAATATTCAAAATTGCAGCGCTTCTAATGGATTTAGTGTGCCTATATACTGTTTATATAAAAAGGAGTCAAACAAGCAGAATGACTATCCGATTGTAAGTGGTTACCGTCGCCCATGGACATCTGCACTACAAAATTTTGAAGAGAGGGTTTTGATGAATTGCCTGCTTTAAAGAAACCCGTACAAACCCTATTAAAATTGAATATAGGATTGGAATAAACGAATTTACTTTTATTGTTTGTTTTACTCATTCAATTGTGATTAAAGAGTTTAAATGAAATTTTAGATTAAAGTTGGTTTTACATTGTATTTAAAGATCGCAGAAATTATTAGTCACTAGACGTGACAGCGTTGCCGCCACTTCACGCCGATCTCATGTGAGAAAGAGGTACTGGTACCCGGACGCGCCGAATATATAAAACTGAAGAGTTTGTTTGCTTGAACGCGCTAATCTCAGGAAATACTTGACAGATTTGAAAATTTCTCGCAGTGTTAGACAGCCCATTTGTCGAATAAGGTTAAAGGCTATATATATCGCCACGCTAAAATTTTTCACCTAATATTATGCGGACGAATTCTCGGGTAACCACTAGTATCATATAAAAACGATGTAAATGTCTTAGTAGTATTGAAGCATTCATGTGTAAAATCTTCTTAATTTCAATATCAGACCTGAGAAGTTTAGCATCAAAGGTACGCGCAATTCCAGACCTTGAAACTACTCATTGTTCTAATTTTCCTTTGTCTTGTTCGTTGTATTGTGAAACAATTTCGTACAAAACTAATTTTAGGTCCTGAAACACCTCAGGAGATACTTTAGCATTAAAATCTAACTGGGCGGTTGATGCAGTTGGACTCTGCCCTTTAAAGTCAAAATCTTTTATTATTATAGATTTTTTTATAAGCTCTTATAAACGTCTGATTTATTTAATCATTTAGTAATTTAGTGATAAAATTTACGTCTTAAAATCTAGGTTTACAAGGGATTCTTGCGCCCTGCACTGAGAAGAGCCCGCAACAAACTCAGTCGGATATTTTTTTTGTTGTCACCTTCTCGAACTGAAGTAAGTCGACGAGTCGATTAGGATAAAAATGTTCGTAGACTCATAGCGGACCTTCTTAGCGTCAACATGCAGCATTGATTAAAAGCGTGGCACGGTTAAGACTTGACTCATGTGGGCCTAGCAACAAATTTTTTATCCTAAGTAAAGGTGACTCTTCCATTTACTACGGTTCGAAAAGTTCGCGGTAGTTCCCTAGATGTCCCGCGATACCTCTAGCACTTTATAAATTCTTGTTTATTACAGTTTCAGGGTATTAATTACATTTTTAAATATTTACATATAAAAAAAAATAGATTTATCCCGGAAGTGAAGCTCAAGCTCAAACTAAGGAAGGTAAGGGATACAGATTAATGAATCTCCTTAAAATGCTTGTCGTTTCAAGCAATACTGCCTTCTGTATTCTTACCAGCAAGCAAGAGTTTCTTAAGATAGTTAAGAAGCACCTGTTCTTAGTTTTTTGAAATAATTCTTATTAAGCGTCAATTAATAATAAGATATATATAATATATAAATATCGAAAATTACTTGGTTTAGGCCTGTAATTGCTATTTAACCCCCAGGCCTAGAGCTGAGCATAAATACAAAATAGAAATAATAATAATAAGTGTCAATTATTACGGATATACCAAATAATGTAACTCACCGTTCTCTTTGAAATTTTAGTGACTGAACTCGCTGTGGTGACTTCTGTCTGAAGGTCCAGATCAGTAACTTATAAGGATGGTCCCAATTTCTGTAAATAGTTTAGAAATATTTAGTTGATGAAATAAACATTTTTTTATTTATTTATTTATTTTATTGGAAGCATACTGGTTTGTTTCATGAAATGACATTACATATATATCACATTTTACTGTCATATAAAGCCAAAGCGTCATATAATATACACCTATTTTCTTGTTATTATTTTTATTCCTATGTATGTCGATGTGATAGAATACGGGTTTATCAATGTATTGATGTCTATATTAGTGTTTAATAAGTCTAAATGTAATAAAATTATTAAAAATTTTGTGCATTTAAATGCTACGTCTCCAAAACATATATTTAGTATTTTCCGACATTTAATCGATCAATCGATTTATTTATTTTGCAGGGCTTTTTGTAAGTTTACTAAATGTTAAGATTATGACCCAAATACATACTGTTCACAATGTGCAAAAAATGTAAAAGAAGTTAACAAATATTATAAAATTCAATAATATCACTTAAATATAAATTAAAAATACTCAAACTTACAAATTATACAATACTATTCTTAAGAACATAATTAAAAGTATATATTTGAAAGACATATAAAATTACGCTTTTTTTGTGTGGTTCTTGCTGTTGGCCCTATTGGCCTCGACAGCGTCACCGGGAGGGGGGGGGGGGGGGCGGGGGGGCCCCACCCGGCCGGGGGCGGGCGGGAGGGGGGCGGCTAAAAAAAAGTCCGCGACAGCATATGTCTATCTCTTAAGGTTGGCTCCCTATAACTCTTTTTATGCTAACCAAATTAGTTCTAAAATTACGCATTATTTGCGAAGCTGTTTTTATAACAAGATATTGATCTTTATCCCAAAATAATTTTTTAAGATGCATGAGAAACTAAACTACTTTGCTTTAATCCGCGAATGAAAATTTCTTCATTTGCTTTAATGAAAAAAAATTAATTTTCATTCATTTCCGCAAAGTTACGCCTGATTCTGTCAATAATTTTTTAAGACCCTAAGTAATAAAAGTGACCCACGCGGACCAAATCGCGGGGCACATCTAGTTCAAGTATAAGAAGCCTACCCTTATTTCAATGATAAAAGCGCTTTTTGACGATGGCAAGCTCACCCTTATTTTCCTTTGAGCGATAGATTTTTGATAAATTCTTTATCACACAGAATGAAAAACATTTATAATCTAATTCTTCAGTACGTGAGCGGCAATAAAAAGGGCAAGTGCGAGTAAGACTCGGGCATTAAGGGTTCCGCACAATCACATAATACGTTGCCAGCTTATTTTAAGATTTATACTTTTCACTATATCACTTTTAATTTGAGAAAATCACTACATTTTTTGTGATGGAACTAAAAAATTAATGGCTTTCGGAATTTTTCCTACACTTGTACTTTAAGATGCAAATGCCAAATTTCAAGATTCTAAGTCAGTTCCCGCCTCCAGTCTGGGTGTATTATCTATATATATATATATGTGTAGAAAAAAAAAAATTTGTGTATAAAAGGCGTCTGTTACCTATAACACAGGCATTAAGTTGTCTACCTTAGTAACAGACGTCCGTGTGTCCTGTATATATTTATTTATTATCTATTCTTTTTTAATCTCTGTCAACTATCCGAAACAAACAGTAATCGACGTATGTCCAACACAAATTAATCGTCATTTGAACGAAACCTGCCCATGGAATAGTACAACATCAACTAACAACACAGACTAAAATCACGAGAATGAATTGACATAATATTGATATAAAAAAGATAAAAAAAACCTTTTACGTGAATTTGATAAAACGTTTACCGTTTCCGTGTAAGCAAATACTTGACTTAAAAGTGCAGCGTAGAAAATTCAGTTGAATTTACTTTCATTTCGCAAAGCTTCTAAATGTAAATAATCGGGATTTGTATAAACCAGAAAGCTTCAGAGTTTTTCAAATCAAATTTAAACCTTTCCGTTTATTGATAAGAAGATAGTTTGTGATATACGAAGTAGTATTTGATATTATTAATATATGACGTGTAAATAAAACTTGTGTTACATACGCTACCGTGAAATTTACTAGGAATTTATACATCTGGTGTTTACAAACATATTATCTATATTTATGTAAAAAGACTATTTCCAAAATTTTTGATAGCACCAAAGCTCTAATTATAATAATTCTAGTGTTATTAAGATAGTATTAAATGTTTTTAACCCCTATATGATATTCTGAAGTAGATTTTTTCTAACTGTGATGATTTAAAAAATCTTGAAAAAGCTCGAAAAAAGTGTTTATAAAACTGCAAATTAGAATAAATAAATTTCAGATTTTGATTTTGATGCATTACCGTACAATGGAGAATATTCAAATAGGTTACAATCAAAATGCAGACGGTCGTACGTCTCAGTTGCACACTCAATGCGTCTCGCTCGCGGACAGATTTAAAATTGCGTTTGTTTTTAATTAATTAAAGTTATTATTTTCGGAGCGCGTCTTGGCTTTATTGGCGGAACTGGGCGGCCATTAGAGTTTTATTATGATATAATTTTTGGAAGGGTTGAGGTGTACGCCAGATGTCCGCCTCGACCTGAGGTGCCGGCAGCGCGTTCTGCTGCGAAAATATATTCTGTTTTAAAATATGGCAAACTTTTATAATATTTTTAACGGACGTCTTCGACGTCTGTTGGCATTTTAAAGTTTAATAAGTAATATTTTATATAGACTAAGTTACATAAATGTGTACAAAGCGGTTTTATTCCTTGTAGGAAATGCTTGAACAACCATTATGGCGTCTGGATGAAATACATAGGGATCAAGAAAAAAATGTACAAATAACAATAACATAATCTTATATATATATAATTCTCGTATCTCGTGTCTCGGTGTTTGTTCCCAAACTGCTGAAAAAAACGGCTTGACAGATTCGTATGAAATTTTTTGTATATATTTGGTAGGTCTGAGAATCGGTCGAAAAATATTTAAGCCCGTAAGTGATAAGGATGGCCCACGTGGACGAGGTAATGGGGTACAGCAAATTATGATATACAGCTACTAGAACTAGCATATGAGTTTACTAGAAACAATTGGGTACATTTGGCCGCTATGCACAGACTCTATTTAATATTTGTATAGATAATGTGAAGCTATGCGGCTGTTGTTTTTAATTCCTCACACGGCGGCCCACTCAGCTAATGAGAAGTCTCACAAACACGGCGACTACGTTCGTAAGCTAATCTCATTACCGTCTAATTACCTTAATGCAAAGCTCTCTCTATCTCTCTCTCTCGATCTCTCTCCCTTCCTGTAGCTATTCTTGTCTAGCTATTTTACTTTTTACATGAACAGTATTCAAAAAATGTTTGCTATAGTTTAAACCAAAATTGCACGACTTTCTTATGTTGCACCATTTTTTAAATTAAATTTGCACGCCACTGCATGGCGGGTTGTATCTACTATTATTATTAACTATATAATTAACTGTATAATTGTAACCAGTAATCTGTGAATAAATGGATTATTATTGTTTAAAACTTTACATGGCCAGAAATATTTTTATTTTTGTATTAACAAATACGATTTTTTAAAATGGGTCCATCATTTATAATAACCTACCAAATTTTGTATACGATAAGGTAAATCCAAGATTTATTCGACAATGTTGAGGTTATTGTACATCATATTATACAAGTTTAAGCAAAGTATTCATTGTATATGAATGTGGTTGAGCATGTACATAATAGCAGGTGTAGGTGTCGTGTGGGCGTGGTGCAGGTGCCGCCTCACCTGGCAGGTGGCCACGCCCCCGGGCGGGCAGGTGGGAAGGTGGGCGGCACCTGCACGTGACGCGCACCTGCCCACCACAAATGCTTTAAAAGCTCTCTTACATCCGGTAAACATTTCGGTCATATATGTAACCATATGTTAAAAAATTAAATTTTTGTCTTTAGTGTTGCTTATTAACATAAAACCATTTTTATGTACATAATCTATGATATCATAAACACTAATAAAATTGAAGTTGAAAGGTCTAAATCTAGTCACGGTAATTTATTGGCTTAACTCTTCCAAATAATGATAATATTAAGACTTCAATAGATCAACATTGGAAAAGATAAATTGAAATCTGTATTCCTGTACTCACCAGCTAATTATTGCACTAATTCCCAGCACAAACTTTACGTATACTTGCAGGAAACAAGGGAATTATAAGTATACATAAAGTAAATATATA
>JANCMC010010436.1:52030-86826 GCA_024363005.1 Charaxes varanes | reverse complement strand
GAAGACCTTAAAATAAATATAAATAATCTTAAATTAAATACTCCGGGCACTTTTAAACGTAAAGAAATTATTACAATAGCAAAACCAACGTAAAGAACTTTTAATTCATCATTAGTTTCTAATAACACTAGCTTATGTTTTTATCTTGACGTACATCTTGGCTTCTCGGAAGTAGGTCATGTATTTCAGACCTAGAGTTCCTACTCGCACCACCTAGATCTTTCAAGAGCTCTCAGGTCTAGAATCGGCCCTTAAACACGACTGCTCTAGGTAATCGGTGGTTTCAATCGGCTATTCTTTTATTTGTCAAGTTTCTGAAGTCTTTGGTGTTAAGTGTATACTTCTCTATACTTTAAAAACATACTAATTTTCTCAAAAATTCTGTCAAAGTAGAAGTTAGTATAGGTAATTTTTCCTTTGCAATTATTACAAGTTCCCCTAATATTTAATTTCATCTTAACTAGACAGCTTTAAAATACAAATAAATTGTTGTTTAACTTTTCCTCACTGTGCGTGAAGGGATATCTTTCCTTGAAATCCCTTACCTATGGGAAAAATTATTGCCTTCCAGTAACCTCGAAAGCCCAGGGCGTTCCGGGGGGCGTCACGGGTATTTTTTGCGCTCTTAACCCTCGCGACACGGAATAGGAGGTACCGTCTTATGAGCGTTGAAGGGTTGACCTCTTTAGGATGACCCCAGCTAACTGGGCTTTTACACGTTCGAAATAATTATGTTACAATATTTTTTATCTTTAAAAAAAATATTATTACATACTTATTCTAATACTAGGAAAACTTTATAGTATGCCGAATTGTTAGAATGTTTATAAAAGCTTAACTGGAGAAGTAAGACGTCCCTATCGCTCTGTGGTTCTTCTTAGAGTTTTAACATTATTATCAATCATTAGAGTATGTAACTGATTTCTTTCCATCCTTTGTTAAAGCTTAAGGTATTAAATTCAAATTTTATTAACACGAACTTACTTTTTGTAGCCTATTGTAGTTTATGTCTGCATTATTGGCAAATGTTTTTTTTTTTCATTTAATTAAATTTCTAAATATTTATATTAAACTAAAAGTATTTATAAGTAGATATTCATCGGCTGCGCGACAGGTGCAAAGCCATTTTTGGTTGTAAAACGTATTGTATGGTGTGATATTGAGTTCTGCAATGTCCGGCGATGAGGTTTCCAACTTATAGTGCAAATATTACATGTATAATATTTGGTTTTAGCAAATATTCCCGCGAAAAGTTTAATATTTAATAGCAGGCTGAGCGTGGCGCACACCGCGGTGTATGTTTGGGCGCCACTTTTCGGCATCCCGCGGTTTATACAATGAGAGCTTTTTCCCGCCATCCCCAAACTCCGCTTTACATAATTTCCAACACACTCTATTTCCATCGGCCTTTATGTGTGAATTTTCTAGAAAATCTGTTTAAAGATAGGTCAGCGGAAAAATACGTTGGATTATTTCTAAATTAAAGATTTTTATAAATCAAGCTGATGACAGTAGCTTTCTCCGCGTTCCTAATTTTTATCACACCTGTTAGTAATCTGTGGAGTTACTTACAGGTGTCGTTAGTCACTTATATAATCAGATTTACCACCATTTGTCCATTTTTATATATAAAAACACGTTTATATATATATTTCTCAAAAATCATACTAGTATTTGATCTTCGTCAGCGTAATGTTATGTATTTGTATTCGCAAAGCATTCTTCAATGAACCCTGTAATTATGTATAATTTGTTTGGTTTGTTGTGATAGGTATCGCGTAGGTAGTGGTAGCAAATGACAAGGTATTGGATGTACGGCGCCGCCGGGACGCGGGTGTGTGATTAGGGAAAGGGGTACAGAGGTAGGGGTGGCGCTTACCCTTATCTGGGAATATTCATTCTATTTATACTTTTTTAGTTTTATTTATTTAATATTAATTTTACATGGGACCCTTTTAGGGCGTTCGTAAATATATTTTTCGAAATTATCTTAATTTTATATCCTATCAATTCATGGTTATAATGTCAAATATATGGTTTTTATTTCACTATGTCAACTTAATTTAAAATAATTTCGAATTTACTATGTTACTTACACTATAACATTATAAATGTAAGTCAAAATTCATACTATTCATATTTTATAATAGTTACAATAAAAATATTAAATTGATTACAATTTCAGGAAGAGTTAAAGTTTGTTAATTATTGTATTTGTATATCTTTATATCGGGAAAATTTCTTACTTAGCTATTTAACTGTTACTGTTTCTGAATTTTACTTTAAATTAGTATTTTGCTTTCATTTATATTCGGTATTGTTGTTAATGATTTTTATAGAATTTGTAAATTGTAACCTTGAGTCCCAATTCGTTAGTGTTTCGAATACGAATTTCCACCAGTTTCTTTTGAACACATTTTTAGTGGCCTTGAAATAAGTTCCTAGTTTTTATACATTTTCGAAAACTGACGAAGATGGTTATATTTTTAAAATAATCTCCAACACAAGTATTGTAATGTTTTTTCTTGTTGTAAAGCGTTTTGTAGAAAAAATTTCAAGAAAGTATTGAAATAATATCGTTCTCCGTCTCGATAATTGTTGTTTTAATATTGACAAATAAACAGTCTTTAATCGTATTTTTAAATCAAAAGATAAAATGGGATTTCAATTGATAATTTTTCTTAATAATTTTTAAAGTTTCAATTCTGAATTATTCAAAAAAAAAAGCTAAAAACATGATAACTTAAAAATGGTTCACTTTTGCATAACACGTATTTGGATTAAAATTATCACGAATAATCACTTCTATCACTAAACGGGAATAAGTCGAATTATCAATAATCTTGTAAATATTGAGAGGTGCGGAGAAGCTTGTAAAGTTTAGGAATAAAACTTTGTCATGGAAAAAATAATTATTTATTTTGTAACAATAAATGCTCAAATATGACGTGGACTAGTTGAAATTGCAGTGGCATTTATAATGTAAATTTAATTTAAGTTTCTATTTGTTTAGTATGTAATGTACTCTGTGTTAATGATCTAATAAATAAAATAAAAAATAAAATAAATAAAATAAAATAAAAAAGTCTACTTGAATAAAATATCATTTGATTTGATACTTCTCACGTAAATTGTTGTAACCCCAAATTTCCAGCAGACCGTAACACATGTGCAAATTGAAATAAAATCGTCGTTATATAACACTTTTGTGTATAAAATTATATATTCAGTAATGATGATTATTGTATACAATAAACAATTCATTATTGTATACAATTATAAATTAAAAAGTGCCTTATAATACAAATTAGTTGTTCGTAACGCTCTACTGTAAAACTGGGAATTTAGGATTACAACAATTTATATGGGAGGCATTGATTTTTGATCGCACGTTCGTACAAACTAGGTGGCTTGCATCGCGCATTCGCCTTCTATTAGAACGACGCCAGTTGGGTTAATAAAACTTTACTAGCGTTATGCGATTTCAATTTTACGAATTATAACAGAAACTTTTCATGAAAAAATACACCACATTTAAAAACTTTGCTTCACATCGCTGTAGAAAAAAGAAATATTAAGAAAAAAAAAGTACAAAAGACGTTGTTATCGCTTAAGAGTGATTTCTTTCAGGTTAGGGTACACAAATTTTAGCAGAATGATTGATTGGTGTGACGTAAACACCTGCCTTATAACTGTATAAGAGTTAAGTGGAAGCTTAATTGGCTTATGTTTTATTTTATAATTAATTTACAACTAATGGAATATTGTGCTGTTTGTTTTCCAAAAATAAATAAAATAAAATTGCGATAGTCCTTAGACCTCCTAAGTCTTGCTCTATCGAAACATTCGGTCTTAGTCTACTAACTATAAATTACTTTGTTTTGCCGTTTTTGAGATTTCCCAATAGGTGACCTTTCGCTTTTATGTACATAGATGACATAAAGTATTCCTTATTCAATATTTGAGACAAAAATGATAAAATCAGAAAGTTAACCGGATCTATGAAATGTGCAATATTTTTTTGGAAATTTTTAAAAAAAAAATCTGGCTCGCAATTGACCAACACAACGCACGATTTAAATAACGCGATACTCTGAAAACCTATTAAAAAGCAATCTGTGAAAAAATATGTGTATCAAATATATGTATATTCGGGTTATTTGGTGCTTTTATTATTATAGAAAAAACAAAATTGGATTTTTATAAAATATTTATATATAAATTTTATGAGAAACAACTGGAATTTCGCTAGGTCATCACATCGCACTTAAGCCCGCGGCCTCAGAGGTCGGTAACGCATTGCGAGCCTCCTGGTAGCCCTTTTCCTAATTATAAATTATTTAAAAAAAAATAAAAACTGTTCACATTGTAAACACATCATTAATTAAGTATTATGTCTCACAAACCGAACGAAACGCGACAACAATACCATCACTTGACGTGACAGCATTACCGCCACTTCACGCCGATCTCATGTGAGAAAGAGGTATAATGAATATAATGTCTGCTACATAAATATTTAGCAGACATTATATTCTAATGAAGTTAATTAATGAATTTACATAGCTATCACTCCTATCATTTACTTGACTATAGTCCATGACCTTTAACTAGAGCTATTGGAGTAATAACTTTAGTTACAGGATTAGTTAAATGATTTTATAACTTTAGTATAAATTTATTAATTCTTGGATATATTGTTTCATTTTCTATATATCAATGATGACGAGATATTTGTCGAGAACATACATATCAAGGAAGACATACTTTATAAGTATCAAATGGTTTACGATGAGGAATAATTTCATTTATTGTGTCTGAATTATTTTTTTTAGTCATTTTTTGAGCTTTTTTCATAGAAGCTTAGCACCAACAATTGAAATTGAATTAATTTGAGCCCCTATAAGAATTACACTTTTACAATTGTCTGATAAATAATAATAATGAGAAATATATATCAAACACATATTTCCCAATAAGTATTTTTTTTAGTGTGTGTAAAAGTGTGGCCCGCCAACATCTAATATCTTAACATCTTTTGCAACATGATTTAAATTCATTAAAAAATTGGTGCCACTTAAATGGTATGGAGTTAAACGCTAAAAAATGTTAATGAACTTCTTGTTTAATTATTCCTTATGTAGATTGAAATCTCTAATTTTCTTAAGAATATTATATGAGGGATGAGGAAGTGAATTAAAACTATTTAAAGGCTTAACTTTTTCTTAATTAAAAAGTATGTAACTTTAAAATATCGGTTATTTTCAAATTAAGAACAGATAAGAAGAATTATTTTTCGTTTCAATTTTATTTACATATTTTAGGTATCGAGCGGTATATAGGTTTTTAAGGCTAAGGTTTATAGGTGATGGTTAGAGACTGAAAAAATCGTAAAGATTTAGGATATTGAAAAAGTTTTTTACTAAATCCATATAGCAAAAAGTATGAAATATCATTAATTATCATTATAAAAGACTCTTATACTTTGCAGCTTACAGTAATTATTCTAAGTTGGCCCTTGATATTTTAAAACAATATGACTTTTGTTTTTTTCCTTCAACTTTAAGTAGTTAATTTTATTTAAAAGCTGTCTCAACAGAAAATAATACCTTCGCAATAATTGTCTATTTTTTTTTACAAAAACATTAATTACAAAACGTATTCTATATTTTGTAACACGGTCTCATGTATTTGTCAGTGAACTTCAGTATTGGGCGACACAGTGGGTAATTCTTCGAGCAAAACTATTGGTTTATGCTAGCATTGAATTTATTATGACACGTCAGCTGTACATTTAATTAAAATATTAGCTAGTTAAAAATAAAATTAAGTTTGTTTGTTTGCTTGAACGCGCTAATCTCAGGAGCTACTGGTCCGATTTGAAAAATTCCTTTAGTGTTAGATAGTCCATTTATCGAGGAAGGCTATGGGCTACATATAATGCTAAAAATTTTCACCTAATTATACGCGGACGAAGGCGCGGGCAACAACTAGTATTAGATAAAGATAATAAAGAACTGTATATATACTTAAATTTATAATTACCGCTTACTATCTAAGTCACCGCTACGCCCCGCTATTACTTACGTCAATATGAAAATAGACTGAATCAGCTGAACGCTTCAAAAGTTAGATACGCGTTTAAAAACGGTGCGATTGATCGATGTTACAGCGGCTCACTTTCGAATGCACAACAAAATACTTTGAGCGCTTAATATTTTTAAAACCATCACTCTCTCAAGAAATATTAAAAACAATTACGGGCGCTATGAATTAGGTAAAAGCGCGCCCATCTATCTAACTTATCGCGCGCACTCAGAATTCTATTTTTAAAGGAAACCGCTCTCACCGTTCGAAATTCGAATGTAAAAATCGTACAGTTGGTATTACTGCTGGATATATGATTGATTTTATTACGCGCCCGAATTGATGTTTTGAAATCGGCCAGGTTTTTGTGATGGCAATGCGTTATTCCGGGAATGAATTGGGTTAGCCCCAACGCGCGGCGAGTTTATTGTGAGCGATGACAGATTTAGGCAGACAGTCATATCTATGAAATATACATATTCAATTTCTTATTAAAGTCTAATTTAACCAAATTGTGTTTTTAGTTCTTTTAATTGGGCCGCTTTTATTCATATTCATTTGAAGAGAAATGATATAAAAATTCATATGAATCGTGGCCGCTACGAAATTCT
The DNA here is from genome assembly GCA_024363005.1 of Charaxes varanes. Taxonomy (NCBI): domain Eukaryota; kingdom Metazoa; phylum Arthropoda; class Insecta; order Lepidoptera; family Nymphalidae; genus Charaxes; species Charaxes varanes. Next base: position 80,128 of record JANCMC010010436.1, on the reverse strand, counting down.
AAACAATTTTCATAAATAACTTCGTTGAATTTAGAGCTACAGGAACTTGCAAATTTTAGGAATGGCTGGTGTAAATGTGCAGGGGCGGTATTCACAATTTGTAGTACTAATAAGTGGTTTTAATAGTAAAATGTATGATGCAGAGAGCTTCTAAATAGCTTGGCTTTATATTACACTTTATAATTACATTTTGACATTGAACGTTATAAGTGTGAGTTTTCCTCAGACATTACGTCAAAACTTCACCGTCCGCCTTATTCCGATACTGGTAACTCGTTGATGACTCTTTCTATAGAATGGAGACAAACCTCAGTGGTATGCTATTTGTTAAAGATTGATGGTAAAAGGTGTCGTAAAAATGTTAATTAAATTAAAAAAAAAAGAACTGTAAACCGTGTAATTTGGAAGAATCTTTTTTGTGCAACATCTCTATAAGACCAGCCCTACCATAAAGCGAACGGAGCGGTCGCTCCAGGCGCCGAGTCACAGGGGTCGCCTCAGCTGAGGGTGACTTTTAATATGCGTTTATTCGAATTATATTTTATATTAAAAATATAAACAGGCCAATTGTGCATTATATGTAACTGATTAATTGCTAACATGATATTACAGGTAATTTTATAAATATTGTTAATTATTGATTGTAAAAGTAACAGTGAAATACGTGTTAATATTTAATTAAAAATTGCACGCCTTTAAATGGTCATATACTGGATATATATATTGTATAAAAGCAATTTAAATAAATGAATGAATAAATGTTGTCTTAAAAATTACTATACTCACCGTTATTGCGTGCTTAGTAGATATTTAAGGTCACAAAAATCAGTTTTTCGTGATTTCCAGCTAAACAGTAAGTTTTATTATACAGCCGTTCAGGCAAGAACTGTTGGTCCCATAATTATCTATAAATACTCTATAATTAGTTTTTCCCCACGAGCCACCGTTTCTGAGATGTGAGCCTTTTTACCTAGGTTTCTGATACCTATATCAGAAACCTAGGTAAAAAGGGTTCTTCTAGCTTAACATCTATCGCTTAGTTGTCAAAAATATTAATGGACCAAAAATTAATTGAGTCATTTTAGATATTGAATCAGAAAAATATTTGCATTTTATAAAATACAAGTTTAAATGGCAGGATTTTCCTTATGGACAAAAGCTACATCAATTTAAAGTCACCTTGTCACCAACGAAACCAGCCAAAGGAAAACGTTAAAAAAGTCATCCTTGCCATATATATAATAGTCTCTTTGACAAAGACAAAGTCAAAGGCAGAGTCAACTCCATGGGCGACGGTAGGCACTTCGGTGCCTACTGCCTGCTCGTCTGCCCCCTTGTAACATTAAAAAAAAAGAAAGGCATCCAAAGTTTTACTCCACGAATAAATTTTGTAAGTGTTACAAAAGCTGTTGTAATGCTTATTTTTTATTTCGAGTACAATTGTAATAAAAATCAACTTCCCGATGTTATTTTCTAGAAATAACGATATTCTTCAACTTTAATGACAAATTCTTTGTTTACCAATCCGCATATCTTAATCAATAAATAAGTAATAGTTCATACGACTTCGACATCACGCAGATAATGTGAAAAATAACCCAAAGATAAATACTTTTATTTCTCTGTGAAACACCCGCTCCTAAAAAAGTTTGGGACCCTTCTTCACGAGGGGTCAACGCACGTTGTTGCCAAGCGATATGGGCCTTACTATAGCGGCCTGTCCCGGCTTCGCACGGATATATTAACTTTTTTTAAAATATTTTATCACCTATATTCATCAGAGATAATGTAGGATTCTAAGGGTGAGAGAATTTTTCAAGCCTGTTCAGTAGTTTCAATGCAAACAAGCAGTCAAATCTTACGTTGTAGCGGCCGCTACCTAACAAGATGGCAATGATGTCGAGTGGAAAGGGTTGCACCAGAGCAAACTAGATGGCGCTGTACGGATTACGACGACCGCAGTACAAGAACTAACTCACGCAAGCGAAGTTTCTACTTAAGGAACCAGAACAAAAAGAAGAAACCGGTGAATCAAGTACTGAAAATGATGGAGAAGGACAGAAGAGTGAAAGTGATGCCGATGAGACAGAAGCCTAAGTGAGTATTGAAACTGACGACGACAAAGAATAATGTTATTTGGCGTACCTTATTTGGAATATTATATTCATATATTATATAAAGTATTGTAACCGCAGTATTATAATAGTAACATTTATCTATGTAAATGCAGCATTTAATTGTAAAATACTATTTCCTTTCACATTTTATGCCTTTATAATTGATTAAAAATAAAGAATTTTATGCAATCTTTGTAGAGTATCTATAAATACCTTGATGATATAAAAAAATATTTTGAAACGCCGTGTCCTGACTGAACGAGTAGCTGCGCGAAGCAGCCTCGCGAGGCAAATTCCTCCGTCAGTCAGGACGTGCCTGGCCCGAAGAGAATGAACGTGCTCCAAACAAAAATCGTTCCAAGGCATACGTTCGAGACTGCCTCGCGCGGCTGCTCGTTCGGTCAGGACACGGCTATTGCCTATATTTTAGTCATAAATGTTTAGTGATCAACAACTACATTTATCAATCTGCCAGTTTACAACTCTTTAGTAAAGATTAGTGAAGAAAGGCAGGCTAAATTCATTTTTTTTTATTGGAGATAGGCAAGCGCTTGACCGCAGTCACACTTGATAAAGTGTAGATGCGGTCTATGGTGGAGGATATAAGGTGAAAATCAACTATTGAACCATATTGTGCGTACTGTAGTAATATCACAAGAAGAAAAAGATCTCATATAAGAAAAGAGGATGCCAAAGAACTCACTCCGAACACGCGAGTGAAGAAAATACAAAATCAAAATAGAATACAATTTCACTGCAGTGGCAAACAAAGCGTTGAACTTTTTATACGTCGCGAGCGGTTCGGTATTTTACGTTAAAATATGCCGTTTTGTATTTTAAATATTAGAAGTCTGTGCTGTGTTTTTTTAACACTTAAACTGTATTATATGTATGTGTATATGTCCTGCCCAGCTCCATTTGAGTTTTGCTTACTAATTAGGATTACTTAAGTCAAACTGGATTTGGTTGATGGTTAGGCATAAAATAACAAGAATATGAAAAAAAACACTAAAATCTTTAAAATTCACTTTATTTACGGTTCAATAATGAAGTTACATGCACTCGTTACATGGAGTAATACTTATGTGAAAATTTTGCATTACAATATCGTTAATATATGACAATAATCACTGGAAAATCCTCTAACAATATGATTGGGGATATAATTGCATATAAACGTACATAATGGTCATCGCCCATTTATCGCCTTGTTACAGAATCTGCGCAAAATGAACGTTTATGTCAAGCTTTAAAATTTACATAACATGTAAAATGTGTTAGTATTTTTTTTTCTATACCAACTGCACTAAACATACACAAAAAAATTGTTTTGGATCACAAAAATAATAACCGTTAACTTTTTAAATTGTATTATTATTAAAAAATAAAAAAGAGATGCAGATATAAAGACACTAACTTTGAATTCAAAATATGTAAAATAAACGCTTTACAGGGATTATTTGTCTTAAGGAAACAGATAATGTTATCTCTTTTTTTTTCTAATGGCATTACAATCTTTACTAAGGCGTAAAATATATGACCATCACCAAATCAATGTACAATTATAAAGAAATTCATTAAATATACCAGAATAAGAAGATTTTAGAAGCTTAAAAACACAGTTAAATAGGACTAAATAAATTATTGTCGTCGCTTCGATATTTGCATAAAATTTTGGTAGCTTATAAAATGAATTTAAGATGGCGAATAATAAGCCATTATTTTTATTTACACCTCACTACCTATTCAGATAATAAATAGACCAATAAATAAACAGTCGAACCTTATTAAAAGTATACTTAAACTATTTCTATATTTATAATACTAATTTAAAGAGTAACAATATATTTTAAATTGTTCATAAATAAAAATAAATGCAATACCGGACTACAATATTAACATAAATGCAACTTCAAACTAATAGTAATATATTGTAACTATAAAATAATTTATTAATAAATCCCTATGAGAAATTCGAGATGCAATATCAAAATTACTTATTAGTTAGGTTTCGTTTCGATTCGTCAATGTTTTAATAACATAACACTAACTTGTAACATACAAGTTTTAAGGCGACATTATAGTGGATGTATTCGAATTTTACCAAAAATAATTTAAAAGGCAATAATTCGTATTAGTCCAAAAACTGCAATCAAAATTGAGATACGAAATTGGTCATTAAAATGTTGCGTTATAAAATGGGCAAATACCTTTACTTTAAAATTTCACATTATAAGTATTGAAAAGCTATCAAAGAGTATAATGACCATAACATATGAAGCCATATTAAATTTGTACTTACAATTACAATGAAAATGGAAGACAAATTGGTCTCTACAATAGAGTATGGCTATCATTTATATGAATAGCAAAGTGGTATTAAAGTGAAATATTTAATTTTCTTTCTACCTTTTTCTTTCTTTTTTCATTGCCTTAAATATTTTCATCCATCTATCGCTTGTAGCATTACAGCGGGACGCGGAGTAGGGGTAAAGAAAAGCCGTTCGGCAGAGCAGCTAACGGCAAAGTCGCGGCACAAAAGTTTTTATTACAATGGTCAAACGGGCAGGCTCTACCAAGAGTCTCGCAGATACATTGCCGGCATTTTATAGAGGGGTTTGGGTCACCGTGTGTCTGCTCCGACGGACGACAAGAGGTTACTCTTCACGTAATGCGGCGCGTTGGCCTTAATCCTCATAAATTTGTATACCCCCAGCTTAAACATGAAAATCTATTCCTAAGTAGTAAATTCCAATAAACACCAAAGAAGTTACTTAAATTGGTCCCGCCGTTCTTAAGTTATTTTATTCAATTCGAATCGTTCAGATTCGACTCAATTCAATTTAAGTTACGGCGGGACGAAGAGAACTATAGATTTTTACTGCATATATTATGTTATATATTGGCACTAATTTAAAGGACGTACAGTCCAAAAATGCGTTTTTATTTAGAAGCGAAATTATTACCATTAATTAATATTTTAACTAATCAAAGTTCTAGGAATTTCATGATTATCGATACAGATAGTTCTTGGGTTCCTCCGCTATGGGTTCAGTGCATGTGCCCAAATGCTTCAATTGGACGAGACTCCTGTAAAAAAATAATAACATATTAGCTGATGCGCGCAACTTCGTCCGTGTGAGTTCAGTGGATTTTATTATATTTTGAAGGTTTCCAGTTTTTGTGCGGAAGTCTATTTATTTTGTTGAAACTAAAGTCGCCTTTGTTATTCCTTGGAACATGGACTGTCAGAAAAACAAACAGACAAACCGACTAACCAACAGACAGACAGACAAACATGTTTTAGCGTGCGTTTCTCGTATAATATATAACGTGCAAATTCGAGATTTGGTGTCAAGTGATCTTTCGCTTTTAGATATGTGGAGGTACAGAATACATATTAAGTACCTTGAGCGACAATTTTCCATCTCCAAGAAGCATTTGTTGGAGTACGTCTTATCGTCAGTGCCGCAGACGGGATCGTATTCGGGTGGGCACACCCTGGCACATCCGGCATATTGGAATCTAGATAGACACCTCTTGAGTGGCACAACGAACACGTGTTTTCTGTGAACAAAAAACATCGTTACGGTGGATCTAGACTAAAAGAAACATAGAGCAAGACACAGAGCATTCTTTCTAGATCTTTTGGTGTAAGCTCTTAATTAGTGCACACCAATATATCAGCGAGCCAACGACTAGAATACTCTATAGAATCTTTGTGAACGCAGACATACCAACAAAAAAATGTTCTTCGTCTGTTTAAACTACAAGAATTTGATAGAGCATTCGCTCGTCTGATGTTAATCAGTATTACTAATTACTGTCGTTAATCAACAAAATCAATCGCTGTTCGTTAGCCATTATTCGCACGAGAGCTATAAAAGCGTTGCGTTAAATCTCGCTGTTGGCTCTTTTTCGATACTAAAATATACCGTATACATATGTATATATATAGCGTTGAAAATAGAACATTGCTCGATAAAAAAACGTAGCGTTATAAAAGCGCTGCCGTGCGTAAACTTGGGAATGCGTATGTTCTGTTTGACCGTTTTTTAAACGCACGAATGAGGGCTTAGTCTGGCTAGAACTCGGACACGGTTGGACCTATTTGAATTCTGTTTGTTTTATTAGCCCTTCTTATTTCAGGGAAGTTTTAAAAGAAACGCAAAAAAAGAAAAACTCAAAATAATATAAAAAATGCCCAATTACTGCAAAGTTCTACAAAACTACAAAGTTCTAGAAAACTTTGCGCAGCTGCAAAAAATCCCCGGCTACACTACACGATCAATGTTGGAGCAGTATAAAGTCACTACTTTGTGTGGAACATTGTAATTAGTCCTAATAATAAATGGTTGAAGTAATAGTTCGTCTCACTAGACGTTGACTGGTAGTCAGTGATAATAATTAATATTCTTTCCAACTTACCCGCAATTCTCCTTCTTCATTATACACTCGTTCTTGTAAAATCTATTGTCAGAACCGCACACAAACGCCGGTGTATCGGGACATTCTTCATGGCAAAGCGCTGTAGTTCTACAATGGGCGGCAGCTACCGACACCACATGTTGTCCGCACGTCAGTTTACGTAGTTCACATTCGGATCTATAAAGGAAAAGTGATTAAAATCATCCAGTTAAACAGACATTCGACAAAATGTTCCTTGTGTAATATGGAAATATAAGAGGGCCAACTATTGTACCTTGGGATATGCCCTGCGTGTTTTAAGTCTGTAGGAACTGACGGTACCTTCAATATTTTTAAAATATATTATTGCATACAATAATGTAATTGTCATTACTGAATATATAAATGTATACACAAATGTGTTATATAATGACGATTTTATTTCAATTTATGTGTTTGTAACGCTCTACCGTGAAATTGGGGATTTGGGGTTACAACAATTTACGTATCGAATTATAGCAGCACCTTGGCTCAAAGGAGAAGCTTAGCTGTCATCATCGTTATTTTCAGCCCTTGATAGCCCACTGCTGGGCATAGGCCTTGATTACGACGCGTGCATACACCAATTTGGTGAGATATAATTACAGTAAATATTTAATAATATTTACGTAGTATCAGAGGATACTACATTCGGTAAAAAGTTTATTTATTTAGGCGGCATTTATCAATACTTGTTTGAATATAAGTTTCTCTAACTTATTATAATTATTTAATTGTTTGTTCTGTAATTCCCAATTTTCAAAGAGATTTAAAGTACCCTTTGCCTTTACGTTTCTTACAAGTGGTTTAAGATATCTGCTAATTATGAGGGGCAATTATATTTAAGATTTTTGTTTTCATTTTGAAGTTAGGTTTGCTTACTAATAAAGAATAAATTTCTGAGACTTCTTCAAGGTTGCTTAGTATGTAACCCGTAACGAATTTCAGCTCGTTATATTATATAACAGCAACAGATCACCTATCACGAAATCTGGAAAAACGCTGAACATAACAAAGATCAAATTTGGCCTGGAGGTAGTTTATAATTAGTAGACCTCCACTAATAACGAATTCGAAACTAAGAAACGAAATTTTCGATACGGCCGGATTATGAAGATCTAAGGACTCGTGCAAGTTTACCTTTTTTGCGGACGAAATCGCGAGAAACCGCTAGTTATGTATGGTCAGATGTTTCCGAACCGCTATTCCATGTTGATAAAACATACTGAAAATTTATTAGGAAAATGATTGTGACTAAAATTAGACAATACGGTGAAGTCTTTGTTTCTCCCTTGATAAGAACAGAGTGAAAATAAGAAGAAAGTTTACGAGCCTTCCGTAGAAGCAGTACTTTATAAGCGTCAGTATTCAATTATATGGAATTAAATGATTTCTCATCAATCATCTAATGAATTGCCTATTTGCTCATGGTAACAGGAAAAGGAAAGATCGAAATAAAAATTCTGTCTATATTCTACTAGCTTTTAATTTCCAGTTATCATTGTAGTATCTTCTGATATTGCATTAATAATATTTACTACACTTATAACTCACCGCTGTAGTTTATGCACGCGTCGTATTCACAATGAGCACAATGTGCTTAGATAGTTGTTACAAAGTCAACGGTCGTAACACAACTGCCTCGTTTACCTATGTGTCTCCGTATTTATACTCCTATGAACAACTACCCTCTTATCCATATACTATAATCATATTCCGTCTATGAATTAGATTGTGTAATAAAACGGTTAACACAATCTGCTGAAGTTGGTAAAAGGGTAAAAATTGCAAGGTTAGGGTCGTTAGAAGGAAAATGGGTGTGAAAAATCGTGACGCTTATTATATTCAACGTGACCTTTCATACTTTTTCGGCACCTTTTGATGTAGGTAAATTTGCTGAGTCATCAAACTAAATTGTCACTAACGAACAAACTCGGGTATTTCTTAGGAGAATATTTTTTTGTTATTTTTTAATCAGTTTAGATACTGGTTTCGTCATTCTCTATTAGAACGAGAATCTATCTATACTCGAATCAAAGACAATTTGTTTGATGAGCTAATAAGATTGTCTATGGCACTCAAGTTGTTTGCACATCATAGGGCACACAAAGATTAAACTTATAGAGCTGGAACGTATGACACGGCTTGGGTAAGGTTTATTTATTTAATTCGCCAAGAAGAAGCACATTTTTGCGAATACATCTTGGAACTTAGAATTAAGTAATTGACTTCATGCGATCTTAATTATAGATGAAACATTCAAAAATTTTGACAATAGATCAATACATTAGTAAGTAGCAAAAACACTAAAAAATAATTTATGACATACAAAATGCAAAGAGAAAAAAAATCTAATCTTTATTATTTTAGAGGTAAGTACTGGTATATAAGAAAATCTTTTGCTAATATATGTATCTATCTGTCTATTGTACATCTCATCATCATACATCTACATAATTTTTAATAAGGTACCAAATTGCGACAAAGTTTTCTTTTGTCTTTTGGTTTCTCTTTCTTCTTTGATTATAATGGGATTTTCATTTGATGAACAGAATTACAGAAATTGTATATTCTATAGATATATATAAATAAAGCTTATAACACTGATATGTTAGATATAATATAAATATTATATCTGACGTTCGCGAACTTGATTTGTTTATTATATACGTATTCTTATCACGGTTTGTAACAGAATATTATTATTTAAAGTGCTATATTTGAGGTATTTTTGGAAACAACAATTTGTGAGGCTGAAAAAGTCTCATACGCACTGTAAAGAAGTTCAAAATTGCCTCGAAAAGGCCTCATTCGCACTGGCTGAAAGTCCATAAAAAATTACTTAGCAGCTAACGTGTTAAATAGACATTAAAACTTCTTATTCTTCTTAGTTAATTATTTCTAGCGTAGTGACCGTGGTCATTGATCGTCTGAAGAATTAGTCGGATTTTGCTATTCCTGGTATTTCTCTATATTGTGCAAGGGACGAATTTGGTCCAGAGATTTTTTTTTATTAAAATAATATTTATTTATACATTGAATGACTCAAACATAAAGTCATTCGAGTTTTACCGTCAATCATAGCTATCGCTTTTGATTTTAAACAATTCAACTACGGTACTAAATAAAACAAAATGGCCAAGATCATGTCAAGACACGCTTATATAGGAGGGTTTCGTATCTGATACGCTATAAACGTATTTGTTAAATGACTTTAAAAGTTCTTGTATGATTTCGTTCAAATTAATTTTCCTAATGAGTGGTCTAATCAGTGGTCGCCATTTGAGTCCATCGCTAGCTTACGTAGTAGCTCTTTCTGGGACCGGATTATAGATGGGGTGACCCATTCTGAAACGGATTTATATTTAATATCCGACCTCCTCCGTGTCTCAGAAAGCACGTAAACCAGTGGGATCCGATTTATGTCATTTGAATAAAGAATATAGATAAACTACATACTCACTAGCTAGGAGTATCATCATAATTTGTTAATTTTTGTATTTTTTTTTGTTCATTACCTACTCGATAAAAAAAGGTTTGTCATTCCTGCTTTATCAAAATAATATTATAATATTTTCACTAAATTGTAAATATTAAAGTACAGCAAACATTAATATCTATTATTAAAATATATATTATACACGAGGCAGCTTTTATTGTTATTTGCTTTTTGAGCGAACGAATTTTCTCGGATGCCTTGTCGACGTCTCATAAAGATCACTCGTCTCATAAATATATTTTTAGCAAAATATTCAAGCTTCCAAATGGTCTCTTTGTGTCCCTTTCATATTTTTATTTTAAGGTGTCACCTGTGTAATTAAATGTCGAAAAAATACGAAAATTTATGCCAATCTCATTCCGTATGTCATGAGGAAAAAATATATTTATAAAATTCGTTTAGAATATTACAACACTAAAGAAAAAGGTCCATTTAAAATCTTAACATTATTACAGAAGGTTCTTTATAATTTTGCTTTTTGAAAAATAATTTATAGTACATTTGTTGTAATAATTATAATTTTAACAGAATAAAATTTGTTAGGACATCGTTTATTTATTCTTTTATGTTTCAAGAGGCAAACGAGTAGACAGCAGGCAGCTCACTGCCTACCGATCCCCGTGGATATTTGCACGACTAGGAGGCTAGAAAAAAATTAGGTAAAAAAAATAGAATCAATTTCAGCGTATATATAGCCTATAGCCTTCCTCGATAAATGGACTATCGGACACTGAAAGAAATTTTCAAATCAGACCAGTAGTTCCTGAGATTAGCGCTTTCAAGCATACAAACTCTTCAGCTTTATATACCAATAAAGATAAAAGCCAAAGGTCATCTATCACGAAATTTCGAAAATCCTGGGACATACAATGATCAAATTTGGCAAGGAAGTAGTTTATAGTTAGCAGACATTCGCTAAGAACGGATTTTTCGATATGTCCAGAATTACAAAGTTTAAGACCCCTACCTCACTGAGACGCCATGGCGACGTCGCCGGCTAAATAGCCATGGATATCTATGGTTGCCAAATGGAGTAGTCAGTAGTAATTGTGGCTACGCTTCTAATTGAGGGACTCGTCGCCACGTCGACGTCGCGACTTCGCCAAACCGTCGCCAAGTGAGATACGTGTTCTAGATTTTAATATGAAATATGTGTATACGCATCCGGCTACATAAGTATGGATATGTGCGGTTGCTAAATGGAGTAGTCAGTAGTATTCGTGGCTACGCTTCCGATTTGGCGACGCGTCGCCAAATCGACGTCACGACGTCGCCAAACCGTCGCCAAGTGAGATACCTGTCCTTAATTTTAATATGAATTATTTGAATATATAGCTGGCGACGTCGCCATAGTATTTTGATGAGCATATAGTAATAAGTAGCATAAGTTTTACAGTAAGGACTAACATAGAAAATAAGTTATTTATGTAATTACTAACACACTTTGTATAAGCCATTTGTTGCTAGAAATAAATAAATTATTATTATTATTTATATACATTCTTTTTGGTTGATATTAGTTTTAATAACGGAGGAAAACATTTCACATTTTGCGAAAGACAGCTTGACAAATCGGATTTAATAAAACTGTACCTGAGTGTTTTCCTTCTTTTTGAAGTTTCGCGGCGAAGGAAATATTATTTCTCTTTGATATGAAATAATACGCATTATAATATGAGAAAGAAATTGACTTTTACTTCTTGCCAGCTGTAACTTCGTCCGCGCTATTTGAGTGATTTTGTTAGTCTTTGGGGTTTTTAATTTTTTGCGCGGAACCCTAATAATTTTTCTAAACCTGAAGTAACCTATGTAATTCTTTGCAATATCAGCTATCTGCCTGTGAAAGTCTTATTGAAATATGTCAATCCGTCTCAAACATTACCCGGAACAAACAAGCAGACGGATAAGAATGTTTATCTTGTGTTTCTGCGATAGATAACCATATCTATGCATACTGTATATATCATATATATAGTCTTATGCAATGTATATATTTCTAATAAACGTATTTGTTAAATAACTTTAAAATTCGGACAAAAACCGATTTCGTTCAAAATAATTTTCCTAATGAGTTATTAGCAATGCAGCCAAGGCATATTTCTATATATTATTTTGTATTATTTTGTTCTGTATATTACTTTTCTCAAATAATGCGTGGAAATTAAACTAAGAAGTACAATTCAGAACTTTTATTTGAAAAAGTATTCAAAACCAATGACGAAGTTGACGAACAACTACTAACAATAGTTTTTTACGCGCCTAAGTATTTTTTTTTTTCACTAAACAACTTTCTATGTGCAAGCCAGTTCGAAATTTAAATTAAACTTTTGATAAGTTACCTCTTTCGTCGCTATGTTGCGGAGGAAAAGTTGGTTCCATTTTTAAATTACACGACAAATATGATTTTACATAGTAATTTATGTGGCTGAAAAACACGACAGATATGGATTTTCATACAACTATTGCCGGCCGCTACCCGACTAGTACAGCAAGTTCGAATTATCTCGAAGAAGGTTGTCAAAATAATGCTCAAATTTCCAAGCATGTTTGAGAAAAAATATTTTACAATTCAAAAGAGCTTGCAAAAGATTATTCTAAACTTTTGATGTCATTATTATTTACTAAAAACTATTTTATCCACCGAAAACCATAAAATCTTTTTAAATATTGATATTACTTATGATTGTAATTGACAAAACATTGAAAGAAATGATCAATAACACAGGTTGGCCGAAGCAAAGAGAACTTGTTCTGTGGGAATTCTTGGATGACTCTGATTTGGGGTGTTTGTGTGGTGCGTTTTCGACTCGTTAAAGCTGGAAAAATTGGTTGTACAATAACTTACAACAACTTGGGGATTTATATGTGTGCTGGGCTCATATATTACTTTACAATAAATACTATTTGTTTCTATAATAATTAACAAAACATTAAAATAAAAATAAGAAAAGATTGAAGCCGACGTAGGTACGTAACCTGCACGCGACAAAGAAATTCTAAAGTGCATCTTTCATTGATAATAAAATCGAAAATAAATTTCGTACATGTTACAATAATTGGAATTCCCAAGCCCGCGATACAATAATCCCGTTTGTTCCACTCCAATTCGAGGCCCGTCGAGACGCAGTAATGAATCTTGTATTCCAATTCGAATTCGAAGATTCTTAGCGACAAATTAAGCAATTCCCTATCGTCAACACTTTCCGAAGCGGTCCGCGTTAATGGTGAACATTCCGGAATCTCGTGTTGCAGCCTCCCTCGAGAGTTTTTATAATGGAATAGCGGATTCGAGTTTAAATTTGTTCGACTTAACGGAAAACTTTGCTAGGAGAACAATGATTTAGCTCGTTTACACTTTTTAACCAACTTCGAAAAAGGGGGGAGGTTCACAATTTGACTGTAACTTTTTTTGTATGTACATATTATGCAATTTCTCCGTTATCTATAAACCGATTTAGATAATTCTTGATTGTTTATTAGAAGATACTTCCGAGGCGATTCCGTATAAATTTTATCTAGTTATAATAATGCCTTTAAGATTATGTTTTTTATCTTCATTAATAGCTGAAACTAATCGAACTCCTTTTGATTTCCAGTCCCGTATAATCCGCTTGAATCCTGCGACAGAATATGTGATGACATGTTTGGAAAGCTTCATATAAGTATCTTACCATATTTTATTACTCTTTATTTAACTTTAGTAGTTTTGTATATTATGTTAATACTCGTTCATGTCTACAAATTCACACACACTTTGACACATATACATATTTATACACACACATTTATCGATAAGCACTTTAGTATTTCTTGATACAAAATAACACGTCTAATAAATAATAATATGTGTTTAACGCTGTGGATAACACGGATAGTGCTCTCTAATAGATAAATAGTTACGTTTGTATAAGTTAATGAACTTCTAAATATTTAAAATACTTTTAATATTTAACTTGAGAATTTAGTAAAAGGTAACGCTCTATTTTATTACTCGTCCATATCTGTGAATTCATTCGCGTAACTAAAAAGAATTATGCACTTAAAAAACTTCAAAAAATTAACTTTAGTATTTGGTAAGGTAACTTCTATTTTTATTAGTCATACATGTCTGTGAATTTTTTCGTATAACCTAATAAACTTTTGAGTATTTTATACACTTCTAAGATTTAACTTTAGTAGATATTTGGCAAGGCATCTTATCTTTATTTTATTATTCATTCATATCGACAAATTATAGGACTATATGACACACGGACGTCTGTTCCTAAAGTAGACAACTTAATGCCTGTGTTATAGGTAACAGCCGCCTGATATACACAAATATATATATTTTTTAAATATATAAACACATACATATGGCTAATACAATGTTTAAGTCTAGCGTCGGCCCTTTACAAGTTTGGCAGCCCTATTTATTGCAGCAACAATATTGGCAAGGCGATTGCTTTTCGAGTATACGTGGTTTCTCCCGACCACGAGAACTTAATACGCAAAGATAGAATTTCTCAGAACATTATATCTTATTAGTTGTCCGTTCGTCCGCGTAAAATTAGGTGAAAACTTTTAGCGTGATGATATATAGCCTAGAGCCTTCCTCGGTAAATGGGCTATCTAGCACTGAAATATTTTTCAAATCGGACCAGAGTAGTTCCTGAGATTAGCGCGCTCAAACAAACAAGCTTTCCAGCTTTATTTATGTGTAATAGAAGTAATAGATGGGTCAGATATCTCTTTAAGGGAAAAATTCTTCTTATAAATTTTAAACCTAAGATTTTGTAGTTCATTGATATTATAATTTCAGTAGAATACCCGATACAGGCCAAAGTGATAAATATTTGAATAATCTTTCTTTTTTTTTAATAAAAATCGTCAGAACTGGATCATATTGAAATTGGACCACACGGGAAGCAGCAGCTTTCAAATAATCGTCAAAATCGATTCACACAGTCGAAAGCTCTGAGGTAACGAACATAAAAAAAAAATACAAAGCAATTGAAAACCTGCTCCTTTTTTGAAATCGGTTAAAATAGACATTTTTAATTAGGCAAAGATATCATTTTTATATGAAGAAGAAGAAGAAGACGAAAATCTTTTATTTGGTATAAAAAAAAATATATAGTATATCGCTTGCAGAATTTTTACCTAAATTGTTTTTAAATCTTATCTGTGGTACGTTATCTCGCTTCCTTTATACATAGGTTGCAACTTTAAAATAACTGCGGTATGCAGAGCTAAGGCAAATCAATTCCAAACGCTTTTACCGATAATATAGATCTGGAAGCATAGAATGGAATTTATGAATAGGAAAAATTCCAACCGTTCATTTCAATTTATGAAGTGAAATTGACTTAAGAATATTGGTCACTGGAATTTTGTTATAGATGCATAAACTCTATCTACCAAAGTTTTATTTCATTGCGTATATTATATGTTTATTCATCTACACGAAACTTAATAAGTAATTCGTTTATTCGTCATTCATTGTTAATTACGAATTAACGAATTATTAAAAACGTAAAGTCAGTTAATTCGTATTTAAGGAATTAATTATTAAAGTTGAATGTAATTAATAAGTAAATAATATGCGTAGTAAGTTTTTTAGATTGAGTTACTTATTACTATCGATAATTAATTATTCACATAAATATTCAGTTATAATTAAGTTACAACAAAAATTTCTTAATCACCAAGTTAAGCTTCAAAATGCACACATTTCGACATATAGTGCGTTCGGTCTAAAAATGCACACCTCTCCATTAATTTATTGCATAGCTTGCTTGTATGTGCGTGCAGAGTTTTATTGTAAACTCAACCACGCACCGCACGCCAATGATATTGGCGTGCTTGCGTCTACAGAGGTAGAGGTGAATAGTTTGGAGTGGCGTGCACTTTTTAGACTGTACGAACGATAGATGCTTTTAAAAATATGGAACGAGACTTATAGGTATCATTTCTGGGTTTCTTGGTCACAAGACAAGCCTAATACAAGTATGAGTCACAAAGGACAAATAATATTTTTTCTTTGCAAGTTGAGTATTACTAATTTCTTATCTGCGTCACTACTGAGTTACGCCTGGCATTGAGACCGTTAAATACTGTAAGTAATGACACAAATAAATGTAACTTTTCACAGGTTACACTTATTTGTATCGTTCCGATGTGTTTATCGTTGATAGCAGTCGTAATTGAATTTCGAAAAATGAACAATCCGCAACGAAAATCAAGACGTCAAAATCTAATTACTGGGCATATTGCATGATGTAAATAAAATGTTAGGAAATTCCTACATTATCCTACCCTATATGGACAAGGAAGGTTTTTTTTTAAATAATGTTTTAAACATTTTTTTATCGCATTAATAGAGTAGGTTTAAAGTTAAACATCGAATGATACCTGCATTTGGCAGCATACTGAGTTTGTTGTGGGGTCTTCTCAGAGCAGGGCGCGAGGAAACCTTGTAAAATTAGCTTTTAAATCATAAATTTTATTTTAATATCGATATTAAAATAAATTATACATAATATGACGTTCACAAGTGCTTGTAGAAAGTCTATGCAAATGAATTGTTATTAATTTTAGTTGCGACCCATTTGCGAAATGATGCCCACTTGGCATAGACAAGACCCGAAAACCAGGAATTGAATTGAATTGGTTATGACTTTGACCGTAGGAACTCTTAGGCTCTAGCACGACCATTTCCTACCCTAAAACGAACATTTTTCGACACGAACGGTTCGAAAATTTCATGATAGAGCCTATAAGAAGTATGCGTCGCAAAAACAAACAGCAATTGTTTCTTTTCAAGTCGTTATATTACCTAATACTTTCCCTGCGTCACCGATAACTTGACGGCGTTGAGGCCGTGAAACGCTGTTTTTCACGCCCGCAGCCATTGTAATAAATGCGAATATGAAAAAGTGAGTACGTATTTGTTTCGTAGCGATGTGTTTATCATCGATAGTTTTATTTGTATTTGAAGAGGCTTAGAATATTTATCGAATGAATCAAAATTGTTGACGTCACGAGCTCCATTCCGGTTGCTGGCTGGAATATATCTCCAATGCTGTCGAATTAATAATGCTCTTCAATGATACCACCGCTTGGATGGTCTAAATATTTTTAAATGTTTAGTCAGTCTTAAAAGAATAATATATTTTGTGCAATATTAAGGTCCAGCCACATTTTAGGGTCTTTAAATTTACCTAGATACTTCTAATGGCATTAACTCAGTAACTACGTTTTTGATTAGATTGGTAGGTTATACTTTTTTGATTTCAAGTTACGTACCGTAAACCATTTTATTTTTATTTATATTGTTTTATATTCAAATGTAAAACTAATTCGCAACATGTCACAGTTTTTCCAAATGTACATACAAGTTTTTGGTTAGCGGCATAAATTTATAATTATAATATTTTTTTTCGTTGACTGTTACGTGTGTAAAATTCATAAAATAAAAATAAAATAAAATAATTGCTTAACTAGAAAGATATCTTAGAAATTTGTCAATGTTAGGGAAGGCCCATATGATACGGTCTTTCCTACTTTATTTGAACTGTAATACTTACTTTTATAAATAAAGATTCTTCTTCATATTCTCCTTCTTTTTCTGATTTTCCTCATTTTTCTTCTATCACGAGCACTAACCTAGAAACCACGGTGAAAACATTTATTTGCGCCGCACTTTTGTGTTCCCGCAGATGACTACGTTTACCCAATTTCTTTGGGGAAGGAGGGATGAAGTTGAAATCACGCATGCATTACTCGTTTTATTTAAGCCGAACTTGTAACCTTAGTAAAAAAGCAGTGTTGTAAATCATGTCTTTCCACTTAAACAAAACACATAGTAGATCTTACATGTTAAGTAGCGTCTGTAGGTGGAAATGCATACAAGTAAATGACCGCTAATGAATCCCACGTACATCCGTATCACAGTAGGAAAATTACTAGAAACTAAAAATAACTTTCTTATCCGCCCATAAACTAGAATGCATTTTTTCCTACTTATATCCTTTACATAAATTGTATAGTTTTATATTCAACTCTATCATTAATAATATTCTTAATTGCTTTTACATCTTCTTCTTCTTCCTAGCGTTATTCCGGTTAAGTACCAGGGTCCGCTTAGATTGCAGAGGAAATGACTATAGGGAGTGTTAATATGACTGATTGCCATCTGACGTCATCCTCGGAACCCCCACGATCTCGACAACCTTACGACTAGTATCACAAAGTGACATTAATCGGTTCCCACTGTTTTACACGCCTTTCGAAACACGGAGGAGGTCGGATATCAAATATAAACCAGTGCTAGAATGGGCCACCCATCTCATCGATAGACCCAAATGCCAACCACCGAGTAAGCCACGACGTCCTCAAATTTTAGCGTTTTTAATGCTTTTATGTATTCAAGAAAAATGTTTCAAACATATTTACATTCAAATCTATGTCCGTCTGCTGGGCAAAGGCCTCTCACTTTTTTTTTTATGTTACAAGAGGGCAGACGAGCAGGCAGCAGGCACCTAAGTGCCTACCGGCGCCCATGGACATCTGCACGACCAGAAGGCTAGCAGATGCGCTGCCGGCCCTTAATGACGAGTTTAGGCCACCGGGAAGTCTCACAAACCGAACGAAACGCGACAATAAAAATAAGAAATATCCTATCTCTCAAGTTGGACCAAATTACATATAAATGACAACTTTCATTAATATCGGTTAAGTTGTTTAGGAGTAACGGACAAACAACGTGACGCGTAATTTATATGTATGTTAAGATGTGATCTATGCTAATATATAAAGCGGAAGAGTTTGTTTGTTTGCTTGAACACGCTAATCTCTAGAACTACTACTCCGATTTAAAAAAATCTTTCAGTGATAGATAGCCCGTTTATCAAGGAAAGCTATAGGCTATATATAGTCAGGCTAAAATTTTTCACCTACTTTTACGCAGACAAAGTCGCTAGTAAGAACTAGTCTATTATATCTAATACTAGGTTCACAAAAAAAACGGTTAAATTTTAGCGTGATGATATGTAGTCTATATATAGCCTTCGTTCAAGCAAAATAGCAAACTCTTCAGCTTTATATATATAATAATAATAATAAATTGCTTAGTTTCAATTCTAGTTACATTGTTAGATACATAGTGTAGGGGCCTCCTAGTAAGCATCTAAATACCTGTGAAAGGAGGTCCCACTCTTCCCATACATAATTTAAATAAAGAAATTAAAAGAACAGTACAGCATTGCATATGAATTAAAATACAAAATTAAGTTTTTTTTAATGTTACAAGGGGACAGACGAGCAGGCAGCAGGCACCGAAGTGCCTACCGGCGTCCATGGACATCTGCACGACCAGAGCCGTGTTTTCTTGTTTTCAATTCCCGCCAATTTCTTTACAATGTTTTTTTAATTTTTCTTTTAAACCTAAAAAGGCTACACTTATTATTTTACACTATTAGATTTAATCCTGACGCTCGTCGAACTTATTCAAATTTCAAACAATAACTATCTAAAAAACATAATGTATAACACTATAATTAAAAATAAATTATCAAAATACTTTTTTGCTGTTGGTGAAAGAGGTCTCAATGTTCCATATTTTAATAGTGTTTATATCTAAGCCTAAGTCTTACTTATTAACTAAATATATTATATCCATTTTAAATGAATTTAGTACAATAGCCAGTACTAAAGGATAAAGAGCTGAATAGAACTTAAATCTATGCCTAGTATTGTATGAAATGATGAATACAAAAATTAAATTAAATAGAAGATAAAATGTCAAAAAAAGGCACTGCAGGAAGGGAATCTGTATCGTACTATTGCTAAGGACTATCTAACACTGAAATAATTTTTCAAATCGGACCAGTATTTCCTGAGATTAGCGCTCTCAAATAAACATACAAACAAGCTCTCCAGCTTTATATATTAGTATTATTAAAAATAAATCTCGCAGAACCAAAGATGGCAGCTATTATATTATTATAATACCATCCTGGCCGGTTTCAGCTACGGCGACCGATTCAAAAGAAAAAAACTCCGTTATTGGTGCACTCGTGTATGGTTCATATATCAGTTTGGGGGCCAATACTGCTTTGATTAAGTGAAATGTATATTTTGGCCAAATAAACGTTATTTATTATTATTATTACTTACCCATGGAAATAATATTTTTTTAAAATATTCTATATCACAATACGCTTAAAGAATGTGAGAATTGCAAGTTTTATGGTGAGGTACATTTACATCAAAACGTGACTAATTGAACGATGTCTAGAAATAAGTTGTTTCGCCAAAACCGATTAGCATTGAATACCTGTGTGGGGAATTCGTTACAAACTAAAACAAATATTTTCATCTATTTGTGGATTATTTGATCTTTAGTACTGTATAAATATTTATCAAAACGTCTCTACATATTTATTAGTCAAAACATTATGTATATAAATAGATAAAGACCAAACAGCTCTCAGTTATTTACTGAGATTTATTTTTATTTAATCACAGTTGTACTTTATAATATACAATTATGTTGTAAATAAATTATCAGTTATGTTAAATACAAAAGATAATATTTAAATCTGTTTTCGTCTTTATTGATTTATAGTCGAATGAATTATACGAAATCCTGTGTCGTACTCGTTTTATTCTCTTACTTAGCGTTATCCCGGTCTAGTACCAAAGTTCGCTTAAATTGCAGAGGATGTGGTTATGGGTCGAGTGAAAATGACCGACAGCCATCTGACGTCATTATGATGACGTCATCTGGACTCACTATTTTACGAATCTTCCAGACTCGAGGTGGGAATCGAACCCACGACCTCCGGAGCAGAAGGCAGGGTCACTGCCCACTGCGCCAACGGGCCAGAAAGTGCCATAAAAGAAATAAATATTTGTAAGTAATAATAAAATTTACTTTTCTTTTTCCCGCGCATTGTGAAATGAGCGCATTGAGGACGAAGAACGACAACCCGTGAGCGCATCCTGCCCAAATTGTATTGTCCTCAATTTTGTCTGTGCACCCACTGGAATCCTGTAATTAAAAAGATGCATGTAAATGCTTGGACAGAATGACAGGCGAACAATAAACGCTTTTAAAATAAACTGGTCTGGTCTGGTCTGGTCCGACAAAAGATGTCTTGCCCGAGCTTTGAAGCTGTGAAGAAGGCTAGTATAAGAAAAGCGCCATATGTTAACGAAAAAGTTTCTTTGATAATTGCGTCAGAGGACGATTTTAAATGTTAAATTATAGTTTAGCTCTAACTTTCATTTTATTTTATATTTCTATTAGTGTTAACTTTACATTTATTATAACTGTTTTATTGTAACGATTTTGTTATAAATAACTGTTTAGTTAAAATCTTCTTTATATTATTTATGTAATATTACATAAATAATATAAAGAACATGCATATCGTGTTTTCTTTTTTTAAAGAATATTAGGAATACTTTTTAGGTATGTCTAATATTCCCTATTCCCCTCCTACTAAGCTTAAATTAAAAGCTTGATGTTAATGGGATGGAAATGATATCTTATAACCATAAGATATCATTTCCATCCTTAAAGAAGATAGCAGCAAAAGGTCAGAAGTGCTTTGTAGCATTTGACCACAAAGTTGAAATTTGGATTTGAAACATTTAATAACAATAAAATGTTTTATATACATTATTAAACTTTAAGGCTTAGTTAGCGTATAGTTATTTTTATCACACCTCTAGGTGTGATAAAAACTACGAACTATAGATAAATGTAATTGTATGAAGGTCATGTAAAGATTAAAAGCTTTGTCATTGGTCACATAAAATCAATACTGCAAAACATACGTGTACTCGGAAAAACAGGCACTTTTTAAATGAAGAATAAAACAAACACCTAAAGATAAATTTAAACGTCTTCTGAATTAATCCTTCAGGATATTTAAGAATAGAAGTCTTTGCTTTTTTTTTGCAATCAAAATTTACTTTATGTGTTATACAAGTTTACGGACTCAATTACTTTGGAAATTTGAACTTCGTGTGGTTCTCAAACGGTTAATCGTAGGGTAAAACGAAAATGATGGTACAATTTTTGACGTAAGTTTTATTTAAACTTTTGCAAACAAGTGTTTCAAGTAGTTTTAAGAGAAACATCGAGTTTTGATTACAGTTTTAGTCTTTTATAATGATTTTTCACAAGTAAGTTATAAAGATTAAAAATATTTGTTTGTGTAGCTGCAAGCTTGTATAAAGGAAGATCACCCCCTGGGAGTGAATAAAATATAATATAACCATAAGTATGATATTGAGAGAATACTACCTATATAGCATATATTGTAAGGTTCGATGAAATCAAAACAAATTTTAACTTTTATTTTTGTTTCGATATCGGTACACAGTAACAATGTCAAAACAGATTAAGCTGCCTCCGAAAGTGATACAAAAATAGCCCTTCAATATTTTCATTTGGTGCTTCACCATTTATCTTGTACATAAAGGCCTTTGTTTGGTTTGGGTTTAAGCGAATCGATATTTTTTGGCAACAATGCGGCAAAATTTCGCGTGGATCTATCTATAGAAGGCAATCAAACTTCAAATGGAAATTTATATTAACCTAAAAATAGGTTTTTATAAAATTGAATTTTATGAAATCAATTTTAATAGAAACCTATTTTTATACATCCATCCCTTATTCTATCTCTGGGCCTTGACGTATTTATTCTTCATGTAATAAAAATAAGTAATACGTTTAAAAAGTGGTTCAGTATTTAAAAAAAAGATCTTCCTTTTTATACATATATTATAGATTTCTTACATGATTGTATTCACAATTTTTTTTCTTTCAACATTTTCACCAATATCGCTTTAACAGAGCAAGAGTCATAATTATTCATCATTTTTATCCGTACGGCGCTATTTTTACGAGAACAAAGCTAAACAGGGTGCAAATAATTAATTCGAATTACTGGACATCTGCACGACTAGAAGGCCAGCAGATGCGCTGCCGGCCCTTAATGACGAGTTTAGGCCACCGGGAAGTCTCTCAAACCGAAAGAATATTAAATTTATAAAACTATTACATACTAAACTATTTGTATGAAGCTACTACTTTGATTGTTCTCGGTTTAGATTTTAGTTCACTTATGTTATTGTTTTTCTTGTTCTTTAACTTAGTTGTTAACGTTCGCCAACATACTTATTTATGTGCACTTTTTTATGTGGCATTCAATTGGTGTATTGTTTAATTTTATATTCTAGATAAATAAGACTTGTGTATACTGTTTGCGCCATAATAAAATGTTAAAAATCAAGTAAAATATCACAGATTACACCGATTTGAAAAGAAAAACTTTAACTAGATTCAAAAAAAAATTGTAAGAGCATTGCTCTATTGAATCAATTTGAAAATCCTAATCCACGAACGCTACAATCAATAAATGTCGTCACTTGTTATTTCCACAATTATTCGAACCAAACTATGTCCAAGGATGGACGTAATAACATTCGAATTAATTACATGTCCACTCAACCAGTCAAACATTAAAACCAATAGATAAAGTCGGTCGATATCTATTTTTAACCGACTTCAAAAAAATTCGTTTCATCGTCGGTGCCATCTGCATCAATTTAGCGGAGAACCTATTTGGCTTGGTACCGACTTCAGCACATCAGTAAGTGTCTACGACTATAAAACGAAGTTTAATAGGATATTGTTTGCAGATTTTCAAAATTTGTATGCTTCTTATGAATCTACTTACTTATTTACATGCGTCCAGTACGTCTTTACTCAACTATTTGGAGGACCCGAAGATCCTAAAGATAGTATTTCAACTTTAGCATTCAACATTGAAAGCCTTTATTTAGAACTATCATCCAAACTCGATGCTCTGAATCCAAGCTTAGTACATGAAGTGGAGCGCGAATTATTTGCAGAAGATATTAAAATAATGAAAAGGGCGCATTTGGCTCAACGAACTCTAAAGGAATTTAACATATTACAAAAGTCTTTGATAACCAGCTTTGAACCGCCTAGACGTAGAACCATCAACAAAAAGAGCTTAAAATGAGTCATTATAAGTTGAAGAAAAGTGTTATAATTGTAGTATGTATATTTATATATTATTTTTATCGCTTTTAAGTTATCGATATTTCTAAGTTACGACATTAAGAATGTGATATTCTACGAACATCTCTAATAACGTTTTAAATTGGATCGATTTTGAAGTAATATTTTTTGTTGTATATGTAGTTATAATGAGTATAGTTTTATATAAGTTATTTAATTTCTCTTATAATTTTGTATCTGTTACTACTGTAAGTAAAGATAATAAAAATGTTATAATCAATTAAATCTGTGACAACTATATATGAGCTGAAGCAAAATGAGTTAACTTAAATAAGTTCAAGCAAACCAACAAACAAACTCTTCAGCTCTATATCTTAGTGTAGATATATAGCCTATAGCCTTCCTTGATAAATGGGCTATCTAACACTGAAAGAAATTTTCAAATCGGACCAATAGCTTCTGAGATTAGCGGGTTCAAGCAAACCAACAAACAAACTCTTCAGCTCTATATCTTAGTGTAGATATATAGCCTATAGCCTTCCTTGATAAATAGGCTATCTAACACTGAAAGGAATTTCCAAATCTGACCAGTAGTTCTCGTGATTAGCGACTTAACAAACTCATCAGCTTTATATATTAGTATAGACATCAAAAAAGTCAGTCGAATAGAATAGAAGATGACAAATACAAGTAGTATTTATACAATAGACCTCAAGAAAGTACTCTGGTGTATGGAATATTCTGGTACATACAATATGATACTTTCACATCACCAACGCACAACCACATTTGATATTTGAAACCGTTATTATTAAACATTTTAGAAGAAGCAACGTTATTGGTATGTTATTTTATGCTCAAACGCCACACGGGTGGCTTGGATTCACCTATACGCAGGCCTTTTTTGTGACTTCTTTATTGAGGGCACAATGAAACGTCCAAAGTTGGAACTTCATAATTTTTTGTACTATGATATTGTGTAAGTAAATTTAAAAAAGAAGTGTAACTTTAAACAAGTGGACAGGGGTTTACACGAACATTTATACTTCTAAAAAAAAAATAGAATATTGCAATGTAGTGCGCATTATAGGTTAATAATTTTCAATAATTCGATGGTAAATATACACGTTAATTCTAAAACTGAACTGTTGAGAAATTTTAATAATTTTGTTTTAAAACATGAAGCTTACTTTATAACTCTAAAATTATTAGAATTTTTTTTAATACAATTTTTTTGTTAAAACCTGGCCTAGAGCTAACTTATATAGAATGGTACCGTATCTGAAGGGATACGCGATAAAGTTATTTGTTAAATAACTTTAAAAGTTGTTGTCCACCAGGATTCCTTGCAGGACTACGGAACCCTAAAAACGCCAGTAGATACGCATTAATACGAGTTAATTTTGCAGGAATCTGAAATTTCATTTGGCGGATTACTTCGGTGGGCGTCGCGTCGCCCGTCGCAGTTACGGCTTTAATGCAAAAATAAAGTTTAACGAGGACCCAGTCTGTGCTCCAATACTGAGCCAGATTTATTGCACGCGAAAGACCATTTATTTCCAATAGTTTTTTTACCTTATGAAAGTATGTAGTTGAAGTCAGAATTGTTTCAATACTGTTTTCATAAATTAAAATTTATATTCTAATTTAATTTAACTCTATCTGCTTGGAAATAGACGCCTGCAAAAAAATGAATAGCAATTCGGCATAACGTAAATGTGTATTAAAAAAATAGTTGGCGCTATTAAATAATTCGTTGTGTTAAGCGTCAACGATGAAAGTTATTAGGACTATACTGTCGAGTCCCAATAGCTCAACGGCAAAACTTAGCATACCGTTGAGGCCTAATAGCTCAACCATAAAAGTTATGAGTGGTATATTGTTGAGCCCTCATAGCTCAACGGTAAAAGTTTCTACTGAAACTAACGAGGCGCTTTCGGGCGACTGTCGTGGCCACTCCTAAGACACGACACCACAAATTCCTATTATTAAAAAGAAAGAATAGATGCGAAGTAGCGGGCATTAGATTGTTGCAAATGAGTATCGTCACAGCAATCGCAGCGCGCATTACGTAACCGAGTATTGAACCCGCGTACGCCTGACCTCCGACACTGCCTTCCTACACTTTTTGGGTCAATCTTTACAACTCTTACGAGAGCTTCACAAACACGATCATCGAGTAATTACCATTTTCCAATATTGTACGCGATTTCTATTGCAAAATCGATTAATTCTGATTGTGATGCGATATTAAATAAAATGTTGAAGAATTGGTGCATACGCTGCAGAATTCGTCAAATCGAAGATTCAAACACCGCTAGACTACTCCTAACATAAGCTTTAAAAACACCAGCGACATTCCGAGAGCATCGACAGAAGTGAGGACTTGATATAGAGGTGTCGGTTACGGTAACAGTGTCGCGATTTCGACATTTTTTTTCATCCCAAGAAATGCCCAATACACACAAAGAAGTTTTCATTTCAAAACCTTAACTGCAGTGAAGAAAATAATAATTTGTAATTCCTTGTTACTGAGTTCCATACGATTGGCACTTTGCTTGGTGCCGTTGGCAGTGACCTTTCTATCTGCTCTGAGATCGCGGGTTCGATTCTCGCTCTGAGTTAATAAGGTTTAAAAGAAAATAAAGAAAGAACCTGTCGAAAGATTGTTTAAAACACGATACTTTTAATAAAATTATTACATACTTCATAAATCATAGAATATTATGTATTTAACTGGCCCGTTGACGCAGTTAGCAGCGATCCTGCCTTCCGCTCCGGGGTCGTGGGTGCGATTCCCGCCTCGAGTATGCGTATATTATCTATATGTATGTATTTATATATTTCTACAAAAACATATTTGTGTATAACAGGCGTCTGTTACCTATAACACCGGCATTAAGTTGTCTACCTTAAAAACAGATGTCCGAGTGTCATATAGTCCTGTATGTATTTATTTAACATTCAGCCAGTGTCACGTTTTATGAAAAAGCCATAAAGGAGATTGGTTCATTGGTTTGGTCTCTTGATCGAAACGCACAACGCTGCGATACGCGTGACGACGCAGCGTGCCGCGCTTGCTTTACACCGCTGACGAGACAACGATTGAACGAAAGACAACTCTAGACGTTAATCTAACAATTGTGTCCGTCATCGCATGCCGCACAACGCAGCGTTGTGCGTTACGATCAAGAGACCAAAGCTTATTAGCAGATGAGCCAAAATTCCGGGTCCACTAGTATTATCGTCACGAGCATCCTGAGGGTTTTTGCTGAGCGATAGAGCGATTCACTAATGCTTAAGAGGTATATCCTACTTCACAAAAAATTCTGTAAAGTTTTTCTTGCTAATATTACTTCGTAAGTTTGTACTGACATTTATGGAATATTATTTTCCGAGATTAATTTTGAATTTGATGTAACCAATACATAGCTATCAGCTACCTGATAGCTTTTACCTTCATGTTTCAAGTTTTCTTAGTAGAAAAAAGAAGTTCAAGGTTTTTTATCTGATTATAGATCTAAATAAAAATAGGGTAGGATTCTAGTTTTAATTAATAACTAGTTTTTGTTAGTAAGGTTTCTGATTGACATTTATCTAGTAGCGTCTTCAATTACAGAGAACCTGGTAACAAAAACACGTCTGGTGTTAAAACTTGTTATATTCGATTTACATAACAAAAACGAAAAAATGCCATGAATCCATACGTCTAAATATGTATATAAATAGAATTGAAACGTCTAATGGGAATCTTAACATAACAAGATTGAAATAATGACAACATATTCCTTCACTTGCAATGTTTATACACAAAAAATTTTTGGAAGTACAACTTTTTTGGGGCGGTGTGAACGGTGTTATACAAAACGAAAATATGTAAAGGAATCGAGACAGCTTTGAATGTGTTTTACAGGTTTTAGGCAGTAAGATAATTAAAGAAATACGAGGAATTGGTAGGTTTCCGAACCTGAGGTTAGGTATATGGCGAAGTG
>JANCMC010010436.1:26392-51930 GCA_024363005.1 Charaxes varanes | reverse complement strand
TACAAAAACAGGGTTCAAACCGAGCACCTCTTTGCTTTCAGTAGTACCTTGCTATCGTTGAGCTATCCGGGTTTTTAAATGTACGTTATAATCCGATTATCATCCTATTATTTTCACACGGCTGTTATATAAATGTAGCAGACGTTTTGGCCAGACAATTCACCGCACGACTTCTCTCACAGATGTTATCAGATCTCGAACAGCTCCAATATCTCTCCCATGACCAGATCATTACAGCCTCCCGACAAATGACCGACTGAAGCAATACTCGATTTATGACCAGACAAACGATCGGTCTGCCGTCTTATTATTTCTCATTGCACAAAAAGTTGATTTGTATGTACATTCTTGGGCCTGTACAAAATTAAAATGTCTGTATGTAATTTAAAAAGAAAATGTTACAATGTATTTTAGTTCTGTTGAGACATATCAGACCACAGAATAACTATTTCTATGATCTGTGGGTCAGCTAGATTACTTACTCTAGAGGTCTTTAGGTTTGCGTTCCTATTCTGGGCTACTTGAATCCATTTCATTTATTGTGTTATTCATTCATTTATTCAATAATTTCTTTCTATTCTAGCGTACCATATGCTTATTTAAAAGTATGTACACAATTCTTATTCTTAGTACAACAATATTTACTTTTTCTACTCCTGTATTTTTATTTGTAGTTTATATACTTATGAACAATAATATAGGTACATATAACCATTATTAAATCGACGCAAAAGTCTATTCTCTATGGCCTACAATAGCACTGTGAACAGTATCGTTATGACGCTATAATGCCGGAGTCAGACATAGCTCAAAGTACTTTTTCATTTTTATCCTTGAAGTCCACAAAGTACTACAAAACTTTGTACAGTTATATAAAGTCCCCGGCCACACTACATGATCATTGAAATTATCATTCAAATGAAGTTATGTCTGGCTCCGGTATAATAAGAAACTTATGGTGCCATAGACTAAGCAACATAAGAGCCTGACAGGTGACACGATAAAAGAAAAGAAAAACACATGTTTACTTTTCTCGCGCGCTTATTTCTTAATCTATGCATACATATAGTTACTCAAAATTTTTTAAATAAAACTGCTGTTTTATTTAGTTAACTGATAGAAACAGGTGTTACTTAGCGGAAATCCATGACATTCATGAAATACTAAACTACAGCTATTACTACACATAACTGTGCGTTGAGGCACATCGGAAAGTCAGTGTACTGCTATGCTTTGATGGCGGATTCGGTGGTGTAGCTTTCGGGTTGCAGCCTTGCACCGATTTTCCCTCGTATTCATTAGCGGATTTAGGCAAAGTAGTTTAGTATTTCATGCATGGTTTATTTAGGTGCTATACTTACTTCAGCGTCAGAATTTACCTATACACCTAAAGAAATTTCGACCACAATTCAAAAAATTATGGTGTATTTGTTGCTTTCAAAATCGCCGCACATATATAATAGTAGTATTCAAGGACAAAATATTTTTGCATTCTACCCATATCTACTGTTTAACACAATCTTATAGTAAAATGTATAAATGTGTGTGTAAAGTTTTGGCATTGGTGAGGGTGAGATTATTTTTTAACAATTTAATACGTTCTTCATATAAACTATAATTGTGCCAAATTCTGCAATGCTCCGTACGCGCAATTTTCGTAAAACGGTACCGAAAGTTTTAGCGTCACCTATTTATATGTAGATACTGCGCAGCTCACACACTGTCTTCCTCTATTATATTTAAGACAAGGTTGAGGCGAATAAAAAAAGTATCAAAGTATAGAGAATTTATTAATCTTTATTCTATTTTATTATTATACCTGTTTTTCTCTATAATTTTTTTTTTTACAACGTAAAGGGCTCTTATTGAATTATCAGTTAAAAAGAAGCAACGACCCTATCTAGTTCATCTTCGGTGAAGCATAGTAGCATGAAGCAGTAGACCCGCCGTCTGTCGATGTGGCTCTCCAGATCTTTTGACATATAGTATTGATTTTCTTCGGGAGAGTATCTCTCTAAGTCTACTCTGCAAACCTGGATGTAAATATGAGATGTTATACATAACTAGATTTACTTCGCGGCTTCGTCATTTTTCGAGCCTTTCTTATTGTCTTCTGACTGCGCTGAATGCCCACCGCGCAATATAGGCTTCATCTAACCGGATCTTTTTCGGCTGAAATATAAATTATTAAAGACCGCAATTTCCTGACGTTGTTACTTTTTTGTATTCCGTACGAAATCTTTTACAAACGATCGTAGGATAATCATTATCATTAATTAAATTTATAAATAAATCTTTATTTTCAAAAATGTTTACACAATACATTAGTTTAACTTAAAGCTTTTTAATATCTAGAAAGTTTTACATAAAAAGATAAAGGAGTGTAGGCTGATCATCCTATCTAAGTTAAAGATTTACCTGTGTTAAGGATGACAGCCAAGTGCAAGTATAAAGAATACTGTTAATATCGCTGTTATTAACAATAGTTCATTAAGTACAATTAAAACTTAAAAAAAAATGTTCGTGTGTACGAATGTACCATGTAAAGAATGTACTGTGTGTGTTTTGTGTGTGTTTATAAAATCGGCTCGATCCTTTGGCTAGGCGGAGAGATATGGGTTCACTCTGCATCTTTTACATCATGTATCACGGGGAGTTTATCTAGGAATTGTTCGGGATAATACCGGTAGCTGCATTTGAAATGAAATTAAATGAAATCGTTTATATTTGAGCATTACACTATACGATAACTATACTACTATAAATAATAAAGAAATAAAACTTGCTTATACATGTAATGTTACCCAGTTTGTCGAAGATATGCACCCCTCTGTTTTAACTCGGTGCACTCGAGTTGCCAATCCGTAGGTGCAGCAGCCATTATACAAAATAAAACCTTACTGGCAGTAAAATTATGTGGTAAAGCAAGAGTGTATAGAAGCAATCAAATCTTTATTTTTAAAGCGAGTTTAAAGGACGAAATTTATAATTTTTATTCCCTCAAGTGACTCATTTGCTTGATAGTCTTGATACTTTACTCTCACTCAATGAAAATAATACTTGTTTACTCTTGACAAGTTGACACTTCACACTGACAACTGACAAAACGTTTTTTGTTTGCGCTCATTTGCTAACCAAAGAGTAAATAAAACTCAAAATTTACATAAAAAAACTACATCTCAATTATTATAATAATCGTAAATAATTCAATATTCTTGCCTGAAATAATTTTATATAAAATGTATTATTTAATAGAACAAAAGCAATTCATTTAGGAATAGTAAAACTTTAATCATTAATCCAAAAATCGATAAACGATATGTGAAATCTGTCAAAATTTAAGAACTTGCAGAGATATAATGTCAAATGTAGAATATTTGTGATTGAACCCAACATCTTAATAATATTATTAAAACATTAAACACAAAATGAACCATGAGGAAATAAAGTTGGTCGTACAGGAAAAGTTCTTATCGAGCGAAAGAGTTACAGCGTTCTTATGCGACGCTAAAGTGCTCCAAATATCGACAAATCAAAATTAATTATTGTGGTACGTACTCGTTATAAATAAACCAGCAGAAAGCAGCCAAAACCAGCAGAAATTTGAATTTTTCACATAAATTTAGACGTTATGAGAAAAAAGTATAAATACAATAGTGTAGATCTTTTTATTACCTAAAATTTAGCTATTTATCTTTTTTCTCATCGAATTACGCCACTGCTACCTACTATATGCTATTTATTATAAAGTTATTTTTTAAATTAACTTTCTGTGAGCTGAGACTTATTATTGATGGTTACATTACATCAAAGAAGAAAAATTCAACAGAAATAAATTTACCTTTATAAAATCTGTGAGCCGTAATTGAGTTCACTCTAAGGATTCTTGGCATCAAACATCGAATAATTAATCTTCATCTATTAAAGTATCTTTTTCAGATATTTAAAGTTAATACAAATATATGTATTGATACTTTTTAAAAAAGTATCTAGATACCTTAATAAATCGAAAAAGTCCATTGTTTGTCTAAACAGTGAACAGCAACTAATAAGAAGTTTCGAAAACATTTATGGACCTTAAACAAGTGCTTCTTAACAGAATTTATGTCCTACTTAAGGTCTGAAGTTTAATTTATCTTAAGAACTCAAGTGCAGTAAGCGCTGATGAAATCATTAAAGTATCTTGATGTAGGTACTTTTGCTATTTTCGGTGTCAACTCAAAATTAACACGTAATTTCGTTACATCGAACCGACCGCGTACCGACGCGACGAATTATTAAATATTTTCACAGAAATATTTTTTATTGTTCTCATATACTATTTATGCTACGAACGTTGAAATTCTATGAATTGTTTTTAAGCCCTACTGTAATAACAGAAGATTCTAATAAATATTAACAATCTAAAAATAATAATAAACATACGATATTGTGCTTATAAATATACGGTTCTGACGTTAATATTATTCTGTTGTAAATGTACCTACTTGGAGGAACTTCCTGCCTCGTACAACATCTTTGTACAACTAGGATCTGTATTTCAGAACCGATACAAGTTAGGGACGATCGAGAAAAGAGCACACTAATTCTTCAAAGGCCGGCAACACGTTTGCAGCCGTTCTTGTGGTGCAGTTGTCCGTAGTCGTCGGTGATCATTCAGGTGAACCGCCAGAGAATAAATGTGTTTTCCCATCATAACTTACAAGGTCGTTTATACTATATATCTTATAGTTAACTTGTTATTAAAGACATGTTTATAGATCGTTGGCGCTTGTTGTAGGTATGTATATCTAAGTATATAAAACGGAAATGTCACCTAACACAAAACCTAAAAACTGCGGGACATACAACGATCAAATTTATCAACGAAATAGTTCATATTTAGTAGACATCCACTAAGAACGGATTTTTCAATAGGTTCAGATTATTAGGGTGTAAGGTTTCTTAAAAGTTTAGCATTGTTGGAAAATTATATGTGTATGTAGACAATTGAATATTTAAAGCATTTGAATTTTATTACATTGCAATAAAATATTTAAAGGATTAAGTTTCATTAACCTAACCTTATGATTTACAGAAAAGAAAAAAAACTATGAGGCATTTGTGGTTTCATAGGGCTACACTAATTGCATTAGCAGTTCCCCGCTACTGCTACTGCATTCAGTGAAGCGAACCATCCACTATAAAAAATGGGTAGCGAAACCACAAGCAGAACCTCATGGGTGGTTTGGAATCCTGCCTACCTTTAATCTAATTCTTCTCTTCTTCATCTTAGACTTCCTCTTTCCTGTTTGTCATCTCCTGCAGTCGGACTAATAACCTATGAAAAAGCGTTGATTGGTTATAGTCCAGACATAAATATAGAAGACAATCCAGTATCCTCGTTTTTTGCTCTAAGCCATACCATATTTCTTTTCTCGTCTCGGATTTGATTTCGGCTTGTGATATATGCTCCTATTACAATCCCATTATCGAATAACATTCTTGAGGCAAAAATATGGTAATTTGATGGTGTGTTGAGCCGAATACAGCTGATTCATCTTCCCAGTTTTTATATATTTTATACACAACTTGTGAAAGATAAATGGGTTTATAGCTACTACATCCAGATGTGTCCTTGTGATAGATAGGGATAATTATTTTATATCCGCAGGATTTGGGAATTTTATTTCGATTTTATGTTTGTTTAATACGCGCGTGAAGCCGGGGCGGGCTACTCATCTTTCATAATCAGTTTCTTGGTTAGAACCATAAATTATACAAATCCTAGTATTTAATTAGGAAGACAGACGGTCGCATTAGGAACTTTAATTCATTTGATAATATGAAAATGTCCAAATTTAACAAATTTTTAAAATCTTCTTCTTCCTAGCATTTTCCCGGACTTAACCAGGGTCTGCTTTATTCTAGCCTAGGTATTGACAGGTTACTGATTTTTATGCAGAGCGATTGCCGTCTGACCTTCGCAACCCAGAGGGAAAGTCAGTAACCATTTAGACTAGAATATTTACCTACTATGAGTAACGATCGTTATCAAGTGACTGTGATAAAAACCGGGACCGACGGCTTTACGTGCTCTCCGGGGCACGGTAGGTAGACTCACAAGGACCAGACCTAGGAACGAATGTTTATATAAATACAAACATCCGCCCCGAGCGGGAATCGAACCCGCGACCACCGGCGTTAATAGCGCATTCAGCACCACTACACCAGAGCGGTCGTCTGGATTATAAATATAATGAACATACTATATAAGCACCCATATTAATACATACACACATGAAACATTAACACTAACTTTTGAATAAGTCGGGAAAATACTCACTTGTGCACAATGGAAGAAGTCATTGAATGACAAATACTGCAGTTTACGCTTCGCCGTTTCGAATCTTGCAAAATATATTTGAAATACTTATTACAAGATAATACATTAAATTTAAATTTTTAAATAAATTATTGTATATTGCAAAATATAGAACACACTTCAAAATTGAAAACATTAAATCAAGCTTTGATTATATACTGTCTAGATGGAGCGATGTATGAAAAAAAGCGTGACCTTCAGATACATGAAAAATGTCAAAATTTAAGTATCTGCCGCTAGTCGCTGTCAGTAGGTTGTCAGCAATAAACGTTATTTTTGCTCCGAAAAAAAAATTGAAAATGACCTCGTGTGCAATAAAATTTTGCAAAAATTATTCTAGAAATAAAGGCGAATCTAATAAAATTACATTCCATCTCTTATTATTGTATTTCAATATGCATAAGTTTTAAAAATTAATATTATAATCATAATATTTTGATGTTTATAAAGACGACATTTCTTCGGGCAATGTTGCTAACATTACTTTTCCCGTCATTAGGTTGTTTTATGCATAAGAAATGTTAAAATATTATATGTATAATATTATTAAATAATATATTATTTATTATCTTGTAAACTTAAAGTATACCTAAATACATATTTATTTGTCGAAGATTTAATAAAAATGACGTTCGTTACGTGATAATCTAAAGTATAAATTTTTTATATTTACATTATTACGACGGGATATATTTTCAGATATAAACATTTTCAACAGAACTTATATTATACGAAGTACCATAAGTCGTGGCCTAATCAGTGGTCGGCATTTGAGTCGATCGCTAGGTTAAGTAGTTCTTGCTGCGACCGGATGATAGATGGGTAACCTTTTCTAACACTGGTTTATATTTGATATCCGACCTCCTTGGTATTTCGGAAGGCACGTAAAAGTGGGGCCCGATTAAATGTCATTGAGTGATATTACTCGTGAGGTTGCAGAGATCGTGGGGATTCCGAGGATGACGTCAGATGGCAATCGGTCATCTTAACTCGCCCCACAGCCACATCTTCTGCAATCTTAGCGGATCCTGGTACTAGGCCAAGCTAACGCTAGGAAGAAGAATAAGAAATAAACGGGTAACCGAGTGATTAAAGATTTCCATGGACAACGGCATTACCTGAAGGATAGCAGCTTGTCAGCCTTTAAGAATTGAGTATCCCTTTTATGAAGGTACCTAAATCGTATCGGTTTGGAAACACTGACAACTATTTCCACAGAGATGTTACGTGATATAAATAAAAAAAAAATCCTACAAAACGCACGGCTTAAGAGTCCGGTCCTTAAGAAATTGAGTTCAATCATTGCACCTTGAGATATTGAGGAGGTGATGGCCTAATCTGTGATCGATCGCTAGGTAAAGTAAAAAGAAAGAAAAAAAAACATTTATTTCTAACGAGATATTGCAAACAACTTAAGATAATAATGTAATCGTAGTAGATAATACAATACTAATAATTCTACGTTTAACGCTTATAATGTATGCGAAACAATTATTTGGTACATTAATTATTCCAGTGCCTATTATATTATGTTCTATAGGTTTCTGGTTAGGACACTATACAAAGATTGCTGTTTTGAGTTTGGACGTAAATCCATCTATTTCCGTTGAATTGTTTCCAAATGTCCAGATTTCCGTAGATGAAGTCCGTTTTGCACTGGTTAGGCAGTGATCTCACGATATTAGTGAGGAACTCACTTTCACATGTCTGGTTATCACTGGTTGAAGTGATTTTTATTAAGTCACAAATAAATTAGTTGGGGTCTATGTTTTTGCATACATTTAGTGAGTAAAATACGGTATTCTGATCTATCTTTGGTCATTGCAATATATTTATGATTTGGGACAATGATACTAAACATATTCAGTTTTGTATTACTATGTGGTACAGGTAATGCAATACTATGATATAAATTATAATCTATGGGGATACTAAAGGTACCCTTAGTACAAAAATTATCCTATTATACTATAACATATTACATTTGAAACATTAATTAATAAGCGAATTTGACTTAATTTTAAAACAATTGGTAATTTCATTTATGTGTCTATAGTAATCGACAAGCTCTTTATAAAGTTGTGTAGGATACAATACGGCCGAATGCAACGTGTTTTGATTACTGAGAATAATAGCGTTTGTTTTATCTTCCAATTGAAAAGATAACGTGAGGACAGGCTCACCTAGGGAGTCGCGATATTAGCCCCCTTTTGCGGGTCCACTCGAACCACATTCCCAGCCCATTCCCACTTCAGCTTTGCTGACTTCTTTCCTACATCCAATACCCCAGTAATGGAACGTAGGGTGCTGTTGCGAACTGAATCAGCTCTTTTTACACCTATTATGCTACGTTTTATGGCTCTTTCGCAAACCTTGAGTCGCGACTCCTGTTCTTCGGTTAATGACCAAATTTGTGCACAATAAGTTAGGACGAGCAGAATACACATATCGACGAGTTTACGTTTCAGATATATATGTAAGGTTGACCTGCATGTAATCCCACATACATATATATGACTAAATGTACCCCGCGACTTCAATCGCGTGGACGTGGACGTGTACGTGTACGTGGACCACTTTTATCACTTAGGAGCTTAAAAATTGGTTTCGGATAAGGAACAATATGTTTGTAAAATGTTTATAAAAACACCTTCGCAAATAATGCATTGTTTTAGAGCAAATTTGGGTAGCATAAAAAAGTTATAGGGCACCAAACTTAAATTATACATATGATGTTGCGGACATTTATTTAGAACTTTTAAAGGAGAACAATTTCGTCATACATGATTTTTGCGAAACTTTAACCGTTTACGCAGCGGACGCAGCGGAAGCTCTCAAAAGGGGGGGGGGGGGGGGCGGGCGCCGATTGTGAACCCCCCTCCCTTGGGCCGCCCCCCCGGGGCGGGGGAGGCTGCGCGGGGAACGCGAGAAGAGCGGGCCAGAGCGCGGCCGGGACGGGCACGGGAACCGGCACCGGGACGGCGACGATTCGGGGCTCGGCGCCGCAGGAGCAAGTCCTGGGACAGGCCTGAAGCGTGTGTTTGGCCGGCGGGGGCGGGGGAGGCTGCGCCGCGGCCGCTCCGGGCTCGAAGTAGTCCCAGTCGCAGTCGTCGGGCGCGGGCGGCGCGGCCGAGGAGGCGGTGGAGGCCGAGTCCTCCGTGTCGTCGCGACACGACGAGTCGGAGCTGAGGAATACGAGGCGGTAGTCCTCGGGACGCATGCGTCCGGCCTCGGGCTCGCTCACCTCTCCCGGCTCACAGCTGACGCCCCAGTCTGAAATTGCATAAAAATACCCTCGTATACTTAGTTTTTAAATCGTAAACTTTATCACCGAATTATATAGTCCTGTAAAGTCTAAATGAATAAAAGAAATTTGAAATTTGGCTTCGATAAACTTATGTAAATGAGAAATTACTGCACATTTGTGTCTCGTTATTAAAAAGTGTGTAATTTCAAACTGTAAACGAATGTAAAGCAGTTGGTTTTTTCAAACACGACGATTTAATTATCGTAAACCGTTAATAATAATGCAATCGTCATGTTATTGTACGAAAAATAATACACATTTACACAATTTAGTCTTGTACATTTAAATATGGATAAATGTCAACTATTTGGCGGCTGTTACCTATAACACAGGCATTAAGTTGTCTACCATAGGAACAGACGTCCGTGTGTCATGTAGTCCTATATGTTTATTTATTTATTAAAAAAAAAAAAATCTATAAATATTTCAATGAAAAACGAACTTTCACCTGGTTATTTTTGTGCTTTTATAAATCCACATAAATTTCAGCACTGGAATGCTCTATCATCTTGTATGACGTATCGTCTTGCCAAACAAATACCTATACTTGAATGTGATCGGAGCGTACGTTAACAACGACAATTTGGTTGACAAGATATTATACGTCATACGCTCAGATGGCTGTTCAGTGTAACGTGATTTATGTATTTAATTGATTTATGCACACAAAATATTAAATAATCTAACATATTTTAGTAATTCTCCTTAAAATATGTAATATTTAAAATTTTCGTCAAGTATCCAGAATAAAAAAAAATTCCGATTTCCTTTAGTTGAAATTACCGTATTTGACAAAGGGAAAGGAGAGATGGAATAGGGGAGAGAAACTCACCTAAAAATGTGACAGGTTTCCCCACCGTGCCGTGCGCGACGTCCTTCACTCTTATCGCGGTCACGTCGTACACCTGATAAGTAAAACACCACCGGTAAAGTTTTTGCCATTGAATATAAAAAAAGTCTGTATTACTTACGCGCAACTCGTAGTTACTAGTTTTAGGCGAGTATTCAAAGACCGAGGATCCAACTAGTCCACAGGGCTAGCAAGTTAGGGTCTGGGAAGAAGAGTTACATTACATTACAAAACACTACATAATATTATTAATAATATAATTTATTGATGGGTAAAGATAGTGGTGTAGCGTATTTTGTATTAGTTTCATTCATTTTTCTCATCTTGTGTATGTTCCTTAGAAGGGCCAGTTAGCGCCAGTCCTCATCCCAAAAATACCATTCCTGTAACAAAAATTAACAATAATTCACTTAAACACTGATTACATACTAGAATTATAAACAAAACAAATCAAGTCATTAAGGACACGAGTCTTCAAAACCGTTTAATGCTGTAACAAGTACAATAAATTATGTTATGCACATATGAAACTCATTTTAGACTACCAGGTACATACTGTATACTACATTTTGTCATTTTAAATTTTCACGTTATCTTATTGAAACGATTAATACCCATATTGAGAAATTCCCATAGAATCCAAGGAATACGATAAAAACCGCATAGAAAAAGAAATGAAACAATTTATTGTATTTATAATTAATTAAGCGGTTTTAGTCACGATTTATTGGATACTATAGGACTTTTTCGAACCGCATACTACCACAGACTTTTTGCACCAGACTGCAACCGCATACTAACGAATCCAACTAGCGTAGACTAAACCGTTCGCCCGCGTTAAAGGAAGATCCTTTGCCGCGGGCGAACAACTAACTCTCCCGCCTACACCGGGAGATTATAACCGACTTCAAAAAAGGAGAAGGTATTCAATTCGACTGTATGTTTTTTTACAATAAAGAGCTTTTCAGATGCCCCGGAGCGGAAGGCAGAGTCACTACCCACTGCGCCAACGGGCTAGTTAGATATGATTAATATTTCCGCTACCACGTAAAGGGCAAAGTCAAAATCGTTTATTCATATAGACTTTTTATAAGTACTTATGAACGTCATATGTCATATATAATATTTTTATAATTTATTTTTCATTTAATAATTTTGTGATAAAATTTACGACTCAAAAGCTAAGTTTATAAGAGTTTCTCGCGCCCTGCACTGAGAAGAGCCCGCAACAAACTCGGTCGGGTAATTATTTGTTATCACCATTTTCACAATAATTCAGAGTTAGTCAAGTAAGCGTAAAACTTGTGTCAAGAGTGATTGAGTGAGAACATAATAACAAAAGATACAAAAAAGGTGATAATGAAGTTGTCTTTAAGAAAAAAAGAAATAAAAAACAGTGGCACTTCGGAAGTGCCGACAGAAGTGAAAACGAATCGAGAGAGGTGTTGGTTACGGTAACAGTGTCGGTGCTTCAATTGTTTTGGTTTTCAGCCTCAAAAAAAACTCTATGCGCTAATGTCGGATACGGTAACAGTGTCGCGAGTTCAATGGCTTTTTTCCTCATCTCAAAAAATTCCAAACGCCCCTTAAAGTGTTCTCTTCAAAAAAAAAACCTGACTTTCCGATGTGCCTCAACGCACGTTTAGCTTCGACACCGAAGCATCATCAGGAGATAGACTCTACAAAGGTTTCACTTTAGTATAGACTCTACAAAGTAGTTTAGTTTTCATGCATTTGACTCAGGACTTTGATTTCTTTGGATATGGCTACATTTTTTTTTTAATTTCATAATATAATGAAACTGGGGGAAAATTATTTAATTCAATGTCGGGAGGATTGGGGGTCAGAAATCAGTCAGAGCTCGTATCGTGCGGATATCAGAGGGTTACTAAGGGTCTGTGGAAAGCTGTGTGTTTTGCTAAGGGTGAGAAACATCATAAAAGGAGTTATTATACCCTTAACTGTATTCATGAACTCACCAGCATATGTTCTTTAGTAGGTCCATTCAGGCCCATAACAAAGTACGTTGGGACATACTTTGCCCAAGTATCTCTAATAGCTTGTCGTGCCTCAAATCTCAAGGGCGCTGTGGTAACCAGTGCCAGTACAGGCGTCTTCTTTTTCATGGAGCAAACTGTACTTGAAGGTTCGATGAGGACACTTCTAGATGTGAAAAAAAAACCTTATTGTTTGTATACAAGTACTAATGTTGGTAAGAACACTGAAAACAGAATAAATATAAATAATAAATAAATATATACAGGACTATATGACACACGGACGCCTGTTCCTGAGGTAGACAACTTAATGCCTGTGTTATAGGTAACAGACCTTAATAGATATAATTGTTTTCACTTTTATAAGGAAAAGAAAATCTCAATCTCCATAAACACGCTATTATTACGCCGGAGCCAGACATAGATCTAAGCGTTTGTCCATTTTTGTCCTTGAAGACTACAAAGTACTACAAAACTTTGTGTACGTACACAGAGTCCCCGGCCATACTACATGATACATTTAAATGAAGCTACATATATCTGGCTCCGGCGGTGTATAAATAGGTTGAGTTGGATATACTGTAATCCCACTATAACACGGTGCTCTTATAACGCATTAATATTATTCTGTAATGTATAATATTATATAATGCGCATTCGCAGCCGTACAAGCGTGTTGTAGGAGAATAATCCTAGAACGCGTTTCCTATATGTGGAATAAACATACCGTGTTACATGGAGATTATAGTATTTTGTCATGACAAATTCATTTTTTATAGTAAACTTAAAAATTTTATAAGTATTTAGTGCAATTAATAAATCATAATATGGAATATCTTTTACATTTTCAACACTTATTATTATTAAAAAAATATGTTTATATACCAAGATACGTTAATTAAATTTTTATGTAGTTTTAAACGTGTCTTTCGCCAGGGAGAATTATTTTAGTTTTTATTGTTATTTGTTATTATGTTAGTATTAGATTACATTTTATTAACAAAAAAATCTTATATACTAAATTATTTTTGCACTTTGATCATGTCTGTAAGAACACAGGCATTAAGTTGTCTACCTTAGGAACAGACGTCCGTGTGTCATATAGTGCTGTATATATTTATTTATTTATTTATGTATATATAACAAACTGGCTCACCATTTACGTACTCGTATATCTCTAAGATTACACAACAGATTTTCATGCGGTTTTCATGAAAAAATAGAGTGATTCAAGGAGAAAGTTTACATGTATACATCACTAGATGTACCCGCAACTTTGTCCGAGTAAAAGTAGAAAGATGCAATTTTAGCGTGAAAATATATAGCTTAAAGCCTTCCTCGATAAATGGGCTATCTAACACAGAAATAATTGTTCAAATCGGCCAAGTAGTTCCTGAGATAGGCGCGTTCAAGTAAACAAACAAACAAACTCTCCAGATTTATATATTAGTATAGATATATATTATAGTAAAATTTCAATGATTTTTAATGTGGTATCTTAAAAATAATATTTTCGTGAGCTTACATTACTTGCGCTGGCTAAACCTTACTAGATAGATTAAAATAATATACAACCGAATTGTATATCTTAAAAAGATGTATAAAAAATCATTGCCATCTCCTTATGTAGCGGCAGCTACAGGGTCATCCATCCATCCCTCGCTCGCGGTACGAACTGCTTAACCAAGCGATGTACTCAAATGCCGAACACTGATTAAGCAACGACCTCCTTTACTGAATGCCTGAATCTATCAATTATTTTCAACTCTACATTCGGGATCATATAAGCGCGTTGTACGAGAAATACAACGCGTTTTCCTTTAACGCGGGGTAAAACCACCGTATTATAGAGGGGATTTCAGTAGTTATATATATTTAAATTAAGTACACAAGAATAGGGCCCCCCCCTCCTGCGCGGCTGCCGCCCGCCGATTCAGTTTCATTAATGAAACGCTTAGTGCAGATTGAATCCATTTAAGTAACTGTGAAATCGGCCCGAGAGAACGTTCCAGTGCAGTGGGACTTGAAATAAGGACTGTAGATCCCCTAGGAATTCTTCCCGATGTATGCTAATGGGCGTTAAATTACTTGACTTGAGGATCGTTTTCTGTTTTTTAGAGCTCCGTAGTCCTAGGAAGTAAGGAACCCTTTCAGCTTATCTTATCGCATACATCAGCTGAATTTCATCACAGGACATCCCATCATAATTTGAAATTCCACCCTCATCACCTCGGATGGCTTAAAGTCCACGACTGTGCGTTTTTCTAGAAACTTTTTGTCTCGCCTAATTTCTCTGTGGAATCAGTTGTCTGCTGTGGTATTTCGTAACGGATACGACTTTGGGAGCTTCAAGAAAAGAGCATAGTCATTTATCACATACCGGCAACGCGTCTGCGAGCCCTCTGATGGTGCAGTTGTCCACGGGCGTCGGTAGTCACTTAGGCGAACCACCTAACCTAACCTAACCTAACCTAACCTAACCTAACCTACAATCGGTTCACGTGGAAATGCAGATGTGTAAAATGAATAGTTTTTACTCAAATATAAAGGAATAAACAAAAAAAAAAAAAAAAATTTCAAAACTCGACCTGTATTCGGAAGAAAGAGAGAAAACCTCATATTAGGTTAAATTAACGTACAGAAGTACATGTACGATAAAGAGAACTGTATGCATGTATTACACTCGAACGTACTGACCCAGATTTTGGCGTCTTCCTAATAGAAAGCGAATGTGCGATGCGAGCGATATTAGTCTGTACGAACTTGCGATCACACATCATCCTCTTCTACGCGGACTGCTATTTCGCTCTTAGTCGCAATAGGACGACCATTGTGTGTGAGGGGGGGGGGGGAGGCTGGTTGGCGTTTATTCCATCCAGCCAACTCCTGCCAGAAGTCAGGAATCCGCTAGAGCTTTTCCAGAGCTTCTTGCAGAGCCCTCGGTGTCCCGAGGATTTTTGCCCTGGGAGTTTCCCCCTCTTTGCAGTCCAATAGGACGTGAGATAGTGTTTCTGATGTCTCAGAAGTGTCTTAATTAAAGCGCGATGCGATCGCGCGAAATTTACATAGTTAGTTTATTAGTTTTATCTAAGTTTTTTCAAATGCAGGATTGACTTGGCTTCATAAAATTTAACTAATATTTTGAATTAACTCTCCAAAGGTACCTGTGCCCCCAAGTACCCACACTGGAGCAGATAATTCGCACCAAGATTCAATAACTAATTTATACTAGAGATCGCCGGCTGGGCGAAATTCGCCCAAAAACCTTTTTGCGTAACTCATGTTTAGTATATCGACATATATTACTCTCTGTGACAATTAATATAATATCTGTTGTCACGATGTCACTTCGACATCATCATATACATGTGTATATAAAGTGGTGTAAATCGTTTGGTATTGGTGTGCGTGCCTTCCCAAAAATAATGCGGTTAAAAAAAA
Source organism: Charaxes varanes (assembly GCA_024363005.1). Classification (NCBI taxonomy): domain Eukaryota; kingdom Metazoa; phylum Arthropoda; class Insecta; order Lepidoptera; family Nymphalidae; genus Charaxes; species Charaxes varanes. Next base: position 35,971 of record JANCMC010010436.1, on the reverse strand, counting down.
TAAACTGGAGTCAAATAGATCCAGCCGTTTTTGAGCTATAGCGAGAAACATGCCAATGTTTAGGTTATATACCATCAACAGCGTCACCTACAGGGTCTAAATTCTCTGCATCTGTCATCTAAGAACCCCTTGGAATATACACAAAAAATTAACCAAATCAGTCCAGCGGTTTAGGAGGAGTAGAGTGACAAAGGCTTGTATAGTCGACCAAGAAAGTGCTTTACAATTTTGCATGACAGCTCCTAGTTAAAGCAAATTTTGCTTAGGGCTAATGTTAGAAATTAACGTAAGGCATAACACGCAAAAATAACTCTTATAACTAATTGACGTGCAAACGAAATTCGACCTTAGCGCGACAAGCCAATTTCTTGGTCGGCTATCCTGTCGATTTTTCTATTTTTGTTTCTTATATAACAAGGGGCAAACGAGCAGCTGGTACTCACCTAAGTGACTACCGACGCCCGTGGACAACTGCAACACCGGATACAACACTCAGTTTATCATCATTATAGCAATTGTAAATTCCCTTCAGGAACAAGTTATAAAAATTAAATGTGTCACTTCAAATAAAACGTTTACAAAGTCTGACATATGTTAGAGGGACTAGTATAATAATAATAAAAAAAAAAATACGGATGGACAACTCTTAAAATATTCCACGTTTCTCTCATACAAAACAAGTATTGCAATTGCTTGTTTTAAGTATTTAAAAAACATTAATAGTAAAACCATTGACCAAGTAGTAAGAACCGTTACTGTCCTTTTATGTAGAGAAGTACCTCGATACTACGAGAGATACTACGAGACGGCCCTCTTGTTTGCAATCATCGTATCTATGCGGGATCTATCGATTGTGGGAGATGACGACCAACCTCCAACAGTTGAGAGGCACACAAAGAAGAAGAAGTATCTACTTTTCAGAGTACAAAATCTGTAACACCGCTGCCGCGCCCAAACGAGTATAAATCATGACACATTCAACCGCACCCCGGACGGTGATCGCAGACTTACTCACTCATCGCATATTATGGTACAGAACTTTATACATAATACAAATTCGTGTTACATTTCTGTCATTATTGGTCGAGAGGACATAAGTGAAGAACAAATACAATTAACATATCGACAAATAGGAACCCACTACTTCTATAAGACCGCCACTTACACCCATCATTCGACTATTATTAATGATGGTAGAACTTGAACTCAACATCTTATTCTGTATATACAAACTTTTTATAGAGAAGCAAACTAGAAGTAAGCAAATACAAAAAAAAAAACAAAATACTTATTTCTCAAATACAGGTGTACCTAAAATGTTAACAATGAGACCTCTGATATAGGTAAAAACCTGTAGCTCAGAGATTTCGCTATCACCTCCAGAATATAAATCAACTATTATTTAAAAATAAAATGTCTTTATACATAGTACATATGTACTATTTTAATGTTCAAACGTTGTTTATTATTAAAGAAAAGTCAAACAAAAAAAGTGTGTTTCAGTTTCGGCGTACAATACGTAAATTACGTAAGAAGTAAACAGAGGGCCTAGCACGAATCTTTCGAACCGAAGTGAGGCGATGAGTTCCTTTACTTAGGATGGAAATGATCGTGCTAGGCGTAGGCCTACTAGACTAGCCTCGTGTAGACGAGGCTAGTCTTAATCTTGCCACCCTTTTAATCAATGCTAATGCAACCTACGTTGACGCTAAGAAGGGTCCGCTGTGGGCCTGGTACGAACATTTTCATCCTAAGTAAATTCGACTCATCGAGTTACATCGATTCGAACAGTTTGTGCTTGGCACTCCGAATCTTACTCTCTACGTAACGCGTATCGTTTGCTTTTACTCCCTATAAATTTTCTAAGCCCAGTGACAAATAGACAGATGCCATATTAAAGGTCAGGAAATACGAGCAAAGGAGTATGAAAAAAAGACGTCGACCGATTCTAAACCACAGCCAATATGCACCAAAATTTCATGAAAATCGATCGAGCCGTTGCGGAGGACTTTGGCAACGCCCTCCGTGACACGAGAATTTTACATATTAGATATATAAAAGACCCTATTTCCATTGATCACGCGTGAACGGCTTGATTTTTTTAGAATTTTTATAAAAAAAAACACTGAATAAATAAATATATATAGGTCTATTTGACATACGGTACATCTGATCCTAAGGTAGACAACTTAATGCCTGTGTTATAGGTAACAGACGCCATTTATACACAAATATATATTTTTTATAGAAATATATTAATACATACATATAGGTGATACACCCACACTCGAGGCGGGAATCGAACCTACGACACATGGAGCGGAATTCAGGGTCACTGCCCACTGCGCCAATGGGCCACTCATTATGTTGTGAAGTTTTTGCGAGCCATGGGAGCCAACATCTTGGTCTTGGCTGCACTCCCGATCGCCTTTCGCTTCATCCCTATTTCCTATGCAGCTGTAATCCGAAAAATGGATGAAAAAATTTGAGTCGATAGAATTATAGCTCTCATACGCTTATTGCACTCAGCTACAAAACTTATTGCTACCTTGTCCTAATGTTTCAAGCAGCTTTTGTATTTTGTATAGCAAACAATAAAAAATTCAGGCCACTTTATGACCATGTCGCCCCGCAAGCGAATTCCGCAAGGTACCCGGTTCAAACCCCATCGCCGTTGGGGTATTGTAGCAGACACTCCTAATACAAGCTTTTAACTTAAGCTCCTACTAGAAGTAGAATTGTTAAATAATAAATATATACAGGACTATATGACACACGGACATCTGTTCCTAAGGTAGACAACTTAATACCTGTGTTTTAGGTAACAGAAGCATGTTATACACAAATATATGTTTTTGTAGAGACTTATAAATATATAGATATTTATAATACACCCAGACTCGAATCTATAAGGATTCCTTGTACGGAACCCTAAAAATTAAAGCGCCCGTGTGCAACGACAAAATTATTGTTTCTGCTAATTGTATATGATGAATAATACAAGCTTCCATCTCTACCGACTAATCTCCGAAACAGCTGTACCGATTTCAACTGGACTTCCACTAGCAGATAGCTAATGTTACATACAATAACATTAGAACGCGCACAAAATCACTGAACTAACGCCTAAGCTAGTTATTATTGGTACCAAACTCTTTGGTGAAAATATATATATATATTTTTTAAACTTTCATTCATTCATTATATTAAGTTGAAGAAGCACTCGCAATATAATATGTAAAGACATTTTGTCATTTTAGTATTTTGAATATCACGACAGATAAGCGATATTTACATTATAACATCTTCGGGGCATATTTATTTAGGCATTGAAACGTTTCGTTTGTAAACATACCAGACACTTCAATTTTATTTATATGTATAGATAATTGGTGTAGGTATGTTCAAATTATACGTGCGCTAGAGGTGTCAAACAACACAAAAAGTGTCAAATCTTGAAGCTAAATTGGTGTACTTACGAATCTTCAATTCCAATACAATAGTGTGGTACCGTGATAAAATTTTCTGAACTGATTTTTTTTCAAACGCGCTCTATATCTAAGATATCAAAGATTTTTTTTTGTTGTCTCAGACAATACCTTCAAGATATTTGCAGAAAACAGATGTTTAGACACTTTTTTACTTTTAATTTAATCATGTTATCAACATCATCACCCCGTATCAGTCCACAGCTGGACTAGGGCCTCTTCATGCGCACTCCATATGTTTTTTTATATATAACAAGGGGGCTCCTTAAGCAAATTTAATAATAAAAATCTAAAGGCTTTGAAATGTTTGTAATGAAACAAGTGCATTTATTCTTGATTCAACCAGCGAGATTTTGTTTTCTCGGTCAAATGAGTCAAATGAGTGGACTCCTGACTTTGATTTCTTTGGATTTGAGTTTATAGGGGAGAGGTGGGGAACTTTTTTATACATGTTAAATATTTACACTAAAAGATGACTGGTTTATAAATAAGAGTTTATCAAAAAACTTGAATAAAGTTGGACTTTATTCACGTTAGGCCGAAATTGACAACCCTGCTGAAATCCTATTTGAAGCTTACGGCATAAGAACGATAGAAATGAAGAGTGAAATCTCAATAAATTAGAACATAGTAGTATGAAATGGCACGGGCATTAGCCTGTGATGCAAATCGCTGTTATAAAAAAAAAGTATAAAGGTATACATACATGTATATGTTGATTTCAAGGCGTAATCGTAACAACCGTGTGTTATATTAATTGTGAAATTGAACAATATAATATATGTCGTTATACAAAGTATGCGATAAGCAAAATGGTCAGTGGGCGAATTTTGACCAGCCAGCGATCTCTAGTATAAATAAATTTGTCTATCTGCAGTCAGTCAAAAGACGTTCGTTCGTTATTGATTTAGAAGTTACGCGACCCAATATTTCATGCCGAAAATACACAATGGGGTTAGTCGTTCAAATATCCGTTCCATTGCTTTGGCATACCATGTTTGACATTCCTAACACACAAATATGTGTAGTGACATCCGTATGGAATTCAGATGATTTGTATTTTTACAGCATATTACGTATTATATACTATATATAACGCTTTTTGTTAATTGTCATAGTAGGTAGGTTTATTTCTGTTATGCTGTATAAAATAAAGCATATTATAAATAAAAAAACTAAATATAATTAAAGGTTAAGAGCTCTACCGCTCCAAGACATCATGGCGACGTCGCCGGCTACGTAACCATGGATACTTGCGGTTGCCAATGGAGTAGCCAGTAGTAGTCGTGACAATGCTTCTAATGTTCGGTTTGTGAGACTTCCCGGTGGCCTAAACTCGTCATTAAGGCCGGCAACGCATCTGCTTGCCTCCTGGTCATGATTTCCATAGGCGCCAGTAGGTACTTAGCATCCTGCTGCCTGCTCGTTTGCCTCTCGTAACATAAAAAAAAATACATCCGTACCCATACACAGATCAGTATTTTATATCTGTTTCAGTGATATACGTTCAATAAACGTAGTACGTACCTGTATATAAAAAGATTTAAACATTAAAAAAGCAAAACCAACTATAAGGACGTGCACCATTTTGAAATTAGAAACGTCTAGTTCGATGAACGAGGCGTGACATTCAAAATACAGTGTTGTCAGAGCACAAAAAGTGCATGAAAATGGGGAATAGTTGATCTAACGGGATTTTTTTGGGGTTATTCACGTCAGCGATGAATGGATGATGGGAAGGGACTGTCATTAGACAAAAGGCTCTGTTGATATTCTTGGTATGGTTGTGGATATCGTTAAATAAAAAACTATTTTAAGTTTACTAGCTTTTCTCGTTTATATAAAGCATTTTAGTTGATATCTCTGCAACCTTACGACTAATATCACGAAGTGACATTAATCGGGTCCCACTGTTTACGTGCCTTCCAAAACACGGAGGAGGTCGGATAACAAATATAAACCAGTGCTAGAATAGGTCACCCATCTATCATTCGATCGCAGAAAGAGCTACTTAACCCAGCATAAAAAAAAATATGGACTGAAATCCGCAAGGTACCCGGTTCAAACCCCACCGCCGTTGGGGTATTGCCGTAACCACTCCTAATACAAGATTTTAATTTAAGCTTAGTAGGGGGGGAAAAAAGAGAATATTAGACATACCTAAAAAGTATTTCTAATATTCGTTAAAAAAAAAGTAAACTTGGTTGTGAAATATACATAAGCCAACTGGCTTAATTAGCTGGTTAATCAACAATCTAGCCTTAGTTTACCTAAGGCTAGGCTGGCTAATTAAGCGAGATGGCACATTAAAATACACATAAACAATATTTTTGTACTTGTTAAATATTTAACATTTTACCTCATTAAATAATAAATTCTTCCGCCATTGGGGATGAAACCGTATCTGTCGACGATATCCAAGAAATTTGTGACCATACCCGTCGCTGTGGCGTGCATTTCGGACAAAAGTAGACCTTTTATGATCCAGTAAGAATCCCAGTAGTAGAACTCCCTAAAACGACCACCTGAAGACAATTAAAATCATTGTCAATTATCTACTTTCACTCACAGCAATAGAAACAGTTCAGAAAAACCTGGTAAACATAGCAAGTGTTAGATATTATTGGATATAGATAAATATATTATTGTATACGATTATTACATATAATATAATATTTATAGTTTTATTTTATAATAGGAAATATATTATTGTATAAATTAATAATGAAGAACCGGATATAACACAGGCATTAAGTTGTCTACCTTAGGAACAGATGTCCGTGTGTCATATAGTCCTATATATTTATTTATTTATTATTTATTTATACCTCCATCGCCTATTTACTATTTTTGTATAGTTAGGAAACTACCTCAATCTGTCATAAGACTACCCTCATTTTGAAATATTTGTGATTATTAGATTACCTTCAGTTTGTGGCTATATAAAGTTGGTTCTAAGATCTATTTTTTAGCGTTTACAGTGAGAGGTGGTTATCGATGTGACTTGTATAATTTTAGCATTGTGTAAGTTGGTGCTTTATTCAGTGAATTCTAATTATCGGCTATTCCTGATTTATAACTCAATTGACGTATTTTGGTTTAAAAAGAGTGGCCTACGAGTTTCTTGCTGGTTGTTCTCGATGGGTTGACTTTTCCGAACCAGTGGTAACTTTTCTACCCGACTCAATAAATCGTCCATTTTTAAATTATGTCTTTTAATCAATTCTGGATCCTAATGTTATTTTTTTTTTTTGACAAAGATTTTGTGGTATTCTCATCCGTGTCATGCGGTCGTGGTAACGCTGGTCAGACCAACTACGGGTATTCCAACTCCGTGATGGAGAGGATCTGTGAATTGAGGAAGAAGTTCGGTTTGCCGGCCTTGGCGATACAGTGGGGAGCTGTGGGCGATGTAAGTTATGCAATGGTAAAATAGACAATAAATAGTGATTAATAAGAGTAACTTGTACTCGAATATACCCGTAAATTTTAACTGTAGGGACGAAAAGGAAAAGAAAAAACATCAATCATCCCCCCTACAGCGCGGATCTATCCCCTAGTTATTCCTGTTCCCCAATCTTTAAAAAAAGCCCTTAGAGGCAAGCATTTTTCCGAAGAAGGCGGCTTTTTTCGAACCAGGAATAATATATTTTTTTAAAGGGAATTGTAAATTTACTTTGCCGACAAATAAATGTATTTAGATGATAGGGGACTACATTAAAAAATATATATATTCAAAATTTTCCGCTTATTCTTTCATGCCTTTACCAAGAAAGAATACATTGAACGCCTCTCGTAGCATAAAAGGATTTTAGAAGATTTACCTTGCACTTCGAAGCTGCGACCCTGTAAAAAAAATATTTTTTGTGAATTCTATTAAAGGTAATAGGTGAAAATATTATCCTCCCTTGTACTATAATTTTTAAAAAGAAAACTTTTAGGGTAAAGTCACAGACTAAAGATCAATTCTTCAAAGACTATAAATCCTCAACCGCCAACGGGAAAGGTATTATCATTTTCAGTTGTTACGTTAGTAGGGTACATTAATGTATTTTAAAAGCGCAGAAGAATTAATTCACAAATTCCGAAAATATTGTGGAACATGCAATCAAAAACTCTATCTATAACCTCCTTTTTTCATGTCAATATATTCATTAGGTATGTAATGTATCTAACCAGACTCGAGGTGGGAATCGAACCCACGACCCCCGGAGCAGAAGGCAGGGTCACTGCCCACTGCGCCAACGGACCAACCAATCTGATGAAAAAGATGTCGAGTATAAAGAACGCTCTTCGAAAAGTATATAAAAATTCCCTTGTGAACTAGATATTTTGTTACATTTTTAAGATAACAATAGGATGTACAATAATAACAAACAGCCACAATGCAATATTAATGAGAACGAGTAGAAGGAATTTTCTAAGGATAGACGCCATTACAAGCTTTGGTAAAAAGTAAAAAATTCACGGCATTCGGCTCACGAGCACGTCTAAAAGCCAATTGCACAGCAAAAGTTCAACGGTATCGGATTTCCGAAGCGAGATCTTTTGTAATGGAAAATTTAGGGCATTTTCTGCGTTGTCTGAACTGTATCCAGGCGCGGATTCACCGTGATGGGCTCAATGGGCGTGCCCTAATATTTTGACTGGCCCGTTGGCGTAGTGGGCAGTGACCCTGCTCTCCGCTTCGGGGGTCGTGGATACGATAACGCCGATCGCTAAGGCCGATCATGCCTCTTATCGCTTACTCGGCGCTCTTGCTTGCACGCTCAGCTCAGGCGAAACGTGACACTTTTTCGTGGGTGCAACCAGCATTATCACGTCAAAATATCGATCAAGCGGCTTAAGAAAGACATCTTCACGTGCGAGACACGTCACGTGCAGAAAAATTATATCATTTATATAAACATAGGGGCCTAAAGAATGGGATATAATGGGATAGAAAGGGCTGTGGATGATGTTGAAAAATATAGTTGTGTCAAAACAATGAAGAGATTTATTTTCTATTACCTGAAGGCTTACTAAGTTTGAGCCTTTTAGCAGTGAGCGCAATACTCAATAACAAGCCGCGATACGCAGTATTGATAAAAACAATAGGAGGAAAAAACAATATCGTTACAGAAAAGGAACCATTACTGGCTCGTAAGGAGTACATACTCGCAGTATTCTACTCACGAACTGAGCTAAAAACCAATTGCGCGGCAAAAGGTCACTCGGTACGGATTTCCGAAGGGAGGCAACATGTAATCGTATGTTTGATACAATTCGTGCGTTATCATTGATATAGATTCTTCTATACATTTGTAAAATTGTTTAGATGAAATATACTTTTTATGTCATCTCAATAAGTGCTTTGTGCCGTATGCGGCATTTAAGTAGATTTAAAAATGTGTATAAAAATGACTTCTTAAGTTTGCGAGCATTTGATGCTTATATCGGTCAGTTTATTTTAACCAAATATCGCCGGCTGGTCGAATTTTGGCCGCAGATCTTTACATTTACATACTATATGTTTATTTACTTAAAGTTTTGAACATTATTTTTAGTACAACCAAAAATATTTGACAATTTAATCACATTCAATGACATAATTAACAAGAAACAGTGTTATTTTGTGACGGTTGGCATGACTACACTTTGACAACACCCAATAAAATGTACACATGTGTGTGTAAATCGCTTTGCTTTAGTGTGCGTGAGACTTTATTTTAATTACTGTTATATTTATAATGCATATTTCATAAAAATATTAGCATTCGCACACTGTCTTCTATTTATAAATTATAAATGTGCCAATTTTCATACTATTCTGTTAGGGCAATTTTCTTAAGATGGTACCGAATATTTTTGGCTTGCGCATTATTATATAACTTACCAGTTATTATCCATATACAATGTAAATAGTAGGTCCTAGTAGTTATACGATTTACTTACTACATTATTTTAGATTATTTAAATAATTTTAGTCGAGGGATGCAAAATAAAACTTATAACTCCTTATTTACATTAACTGTTTAAAAGTAATTCAAAGCAAATCATTTCCCTGCAATTCCCTTTGAAGGCATAGAATTAATTCAACGTTTCCCGTACG
>JANCMC010010436.1:14812-26292 GCA_024363005.1 Charaxes varanes | reverse complement strand
TTAAAAGTAATTCAAAGCAAATCATTTCCCTGCAATTCCCTTTGAAGGCATAGAATTAATTCAACGTTTCCCGTACGCATTTGTAATAATTTGTTACATTTTATTTTTCTTTGGATTCAAAAACTTCAGCTTTCATCTCGGAGAAAGGAATATTTTATGAAAATATGATTAGCTTTTCTTGAGAAATTATTTTTTTTCAACCAAATACCAAAGTGGAATGTCTGTAAACACTAAGATTAGAGAAATATTTTCACACAACTTAGAACTTGTTTTGCTGTCTAGAATAATTTATGGCGAAGTAACACTATCCGACCCTAACACTGTCCCATAACCTGTGCAGTTTTGTGATACACTTCGCTGAAAAATTATCGCACCTATAGATTTGTTCTTTAACGCCATAGCAATTTAACATCTAGATGTGTTATCTGTGAAGAAAATAATATAGTGATAAAAACAATATATGAAAAACTACGTGAGCCCTCACAGAGCTCAGCTTTTGCTATATGTTAACTATATGTAAAGGAAACATGTAAAAGTACTTTCATCGTAAGTTGTTTATTTATACGCATTAGTCACAGGAACGCGCTCTCGAATATATCTAGATCCAACTCAGATTAACAAAACGCCGGAACAATCTAGACGTTGAATATATGAGCTGTGTTTGCGACAATTCTAATATGCGGTTATGAATTATGTAACACTTGTTTGTTCACTATTTCTATATTGCGAGATATTAAATGACGTAAAATAAAATCCTAATACAGTACTAGTTTCAGTAATACTTTTGCTAATAGTAACTGTAGTCGGCGGTTACTAAGATTGTTTTTTATAAAGTTATAGCCAATAATTCTACATGTTTCAGAAGTCTGGAGTCTGTACAAAGCAGATACCAAGCGCTTAAGAGCAATTTTAGAAGTCAAATGGCAGGTTAAAGTTGCGACCACTGAAGTTTTGGGAAGATCATGAATGGACAAGATTAAGAAAATGAAAATTAAAGGTCCTCTTGAATGGTGTAGGCCTTACGCACCCATGGATGACTCCAGATTGCCGAAAGCAGTTTATTACTCTGGGCTTAGTATTTGGAAACGAAAGTCTGGTGGCCAATACTTATGTTTCAAGTATGTCCTTCAAGGCAAGCTGACATCGTGCCATGTACCCACCGCCACCTGGACACTGATCGCATTCAGAGGCAAAAATGGCGAAAACTAATTACTGACAATACTTAATGCTTTGGAACAAAGCGCTTAGGACATCTTGATGCATACCGCCAAATGCAAAAGCCCTCGTATATTTACGAGTATTATAGCACCGGATAACCTTTCTTCAGGCCGTGCAACCGAACTTTCAAGATCAAGTTTACGTTCGTGCACATTCCAGACCTTAAAGTTAAGGTGTCATGGATGAGGGAGATGTCATGGAGATATTATTTTTACACAAACATCTTTAGGAACCATGTTTTGAATGTTTGTATGGAAAATGCTTTTAATTTGATGAAGCTACCAAGAAATTTAAATAATATGAAATTTCCATGTAGTTCCATATAATCTTAAATTTTCCACTTAGACTAAGAACGTAATTTTTATATATTATTGAGAAAGTCGGTTTATATTTATGTACCAAACTGACAATTGTTGATTTTCTAGACTTTTAAGAGTTTCAATGAGTATGCCTTTCAGACTGGGATTCGGCTTCGGACCCTGTTTAGAATCTCCTTGGTTAAGCCCCTTAAGACAGCCAGTGTGCCTTTAACCTTAAAGCTGCAGGTACATTTGTTATGCAAAGCTAGCTTGTTCGCCAGGGCATGTTCTCGGAATATATCTGGAGTAAGCCCGGCTTAGCCGCGACCGTTTGATTAACGCCGAAGCAAGTCAAGTGTTACAGCGGTTTGCTTCACCATGATTGCCATAGATTTACTTACTTAGTGCAACGAGCATTAAATACTTTTAATTCCAACTAACTTATAGTTTCCTGGTACTTTTATAGCGATATTTATTAGAGTAAAAAAACTGTAGTAAGTGATAGAAGAGTAAATAAGTCTAAATTGTAATTTGCAATGGCAATATAGACCTATTTTATGCAAATCATTCTTATAAGTATGTAAATAGTATACGCGTCATTTGATAGGAACTTAAGTAACTTTTTAGTAATATGTATATGTTACCGGCCAAACCCGATTTTAGGATGAACTAGTTTCGCCTAGTCCAAATCAGTTCCCCCTACACGTGATAGGACAAATCAATATAGCCTAGGCCAAACTCGTTCATCCTGTTAGTGATAGGTTGAACCAGTTTAGCCCAGCTCGAATCGGTTCAGCCTAGTTAGAATTTAGATGCTTTAGGATAAACTGGTACGTCCTAGTCGGAACTAATTTCACCTAGTTTGTATACTCTTTAATTTACTCTGTATAATTTTTGTAATCTACTTGTAACGCTGTTGGATTACCAATAAATCAATAAATAAATAAATAAATATACTTGCTTATTTTTGGCTACACGCGTATGAAGAAATTGACGATAGGGTAATATCACTTGCATGTCATTGTTAATGTCTGTCATGATAATAAGGCTATCAATGCTTATCTAACAACATGGAGATGTCCAGATTAAATCGCTTATGCCAGAAAACATACCTAATAGTTATTGTCGAAATCGTCCATAGGCAAATGCTATTTGAGAAAGTCCAATATATAGTCCTATAGTTAAAGACGTCACGTAGAATTCTCCAATAATTTCTAGACATTTCAAGAAAAACTCATTTCTTTTCATCTCAAATAAAATAATATTAGGAATATTTTTTAGGTATGTCTAATATTCGCTTTTTTCCTCCTACTAAGCTTTAATTAAAAGCTTGTATTAGGAGTGGGCGCGACAATACCCCAACGGCGATGGGGTTTGAACCGGGTAACCTTGCGGATTTCAGTCATGCATTTAGGCTCTATAAAGACTTTCTGAATAACAAAATACTAAAGCAACGGAACAAAAAGGTTTGTCGCCAAACTTTCAACTACAGAAACCATTACGCTGAGTTACATTTAAATAACTACAAGGGCAGTTTGAAACGGAACAATTTGAATAACTTCACAGGGAATTTATTGTTAATTTCTTGTCCCTTCATATAAAATTATAACGATTTGGTAAAAATCAAAAAGAGTAAGGAATAAATAATATACCAATAATAGTTCTAATTCAACCAATACCCCAACGGCGGTGAGGTTTGAACCGGGTACCTTGCCGATTTCAGTCCATACCTTATACCGTTGAGTTATTGAGGCTCTAATTTAGAAATGTAATTTGTTTATTGCGATACCTGTTTTCAGACCTAGGATCCTTTAAGTAATTAAGTTGACTTTCTTTACTGAAATACATATTATAATCAATACTAATTAAATAAAACACTCTTTCTACACCGGTTTCAGGCTCAAAGTATGTAATCAATAGAAGCGGTCTAAAGGTTATTCCATTATTTCTACGTCTGTGATTTGGTTACGGCTTCGCACTCCAAAGTCTACGCTCCACTTCGTTTGAACCCCTTAGTTTTGTAGAAATTGGGAGCGTTTAAAGAGTTCGTCGATTACAGAATTTCATTGCAACATCTATATTACTTAGTTATTTTCACTTGTGAACTCAATGAGTCTAAAAATATTATCGGTTTACACACGGCAAATAATGTATCAGTCATATAAATATAAAATAATGAAATAATTATACATAAATAAATAAAAATAAATATATGTGGGAAGCCGTTGGATATCCATATCACGTAATAGAACTGTGTGGAAGTCAATGGAGGAGGCCTATGTCCAGCAGTGGACGTCATCGGGCTGAAAGAAGCGTATCGAAGACGTTAAAAAAGCGCCAGGGCTGAGATTTAACGCAACGCTTTTTAAATTCTCCAGCGAATGAGGGTTACAAGAAAAAGCATAGGCCTCTTTAATTTTAGAAAACTAATTAGGTCTCTCCAAAAAATAAAAAAACCCCCAAAATGTAACAAAATCACTGAAATCACGCGTACAAAGTTGCGGGGTACAGCTTGTCTCAAATATATCTGTAGAATACTAGTATATCTGTAAGAATAATAATAAACCGTTCAGCTAAGTGGCTGATACGTTTAGCTCACTGTTTGCTCTGAGGCTTCTGTTACTTAAGTCTGGTCGATGATCCTGCATATTTGATATGCCGTAACAGGTTCCTATCTCATTCCCGAGATGCTGTGATAAAAATATATGATTGCAACCGGTTGCGTCAGTTCATTGAGAGATCAAGGGACCGAAGTGAGTGAGATGTAAATCGGATTATATCGAGAGCGGCTCTTATTATCGTTTGATTTCTGGACAATTTTCATTACAACAGCACTATTAACTTAGCGGTACAAATTTAGAATTTTAAAGCGAAAGTACTTGGATCAATCCGTTGGACCATTATTTGTGGTTGTTAATAATGTTCTATTGTATAAATTTCTAGTTGTAATTCGCGACTTCGCCAGCGCGATTTAGTTAAACTATAAATTATTTTTAAATAAAAAGAAAACCGCCTTCAAAAACAAAAAGGCATTATGTATGGGGGGAGGCATAAGAGTTTTAGATTCGTTAAGGTTGGGCATAGCCAAAAAAAGATTGGGAAACACTGCTTTACACCAAAACAAATCCATGTGCAAAATTCACGACATGATATCAATGTGTCTATAAAGTTTTATTGAAAATCTTCACTAAAAGCTTTGCAAACCGTAAAGTTGGATTCCAGTTGGCGAAAACAGCACTTAGCGCAGTCGCTAACTTTTCAATAAATTCGTTTACAATACCAAAAACGTTCATAACAAATTCGCCATTCAACGTCAAAGGAGATGTTTGATCACGGAGGGCTTTTAGCATTCATTGATAATAATTTTACTCCACTTTGAGATTTATCATTCCTCTAATTATTTATTATTGGGCTCTTTTGATAGATACGTATGAAAAACATTCCAAAATCCCAGTGGATGTCGTTGTCTCGTCATCCAGGCCAGACATATTCCTTTACTCAAAGACACTAACGCGAGTAGTACTTGTAAAGCTTACAGTTCCAAGGGAGACCAACAGCCCTAAAGACCATTTGATAAAACCGAACAAGTACATTGACCTAACCAATGAGCTCCCCAAAAACGGTTACAAAACCAGCTATACGCGGCAGAGGTAGGAGCAATGAGGGGTATACCAGCAAAATCTCTGTACAACCTACTAAAAGATCTTGGCTTGTCAAGAACTATCATAAGTTCATTATTGGAAAGGATACTTGAATTGTACAAATGTAGGAAAAAAATCTAAAGCCGTAAATTTGTAGTTACATTACAAGAAAATTGGAGTGACTTCGTCAAATTAAAAAAATGATATGAAAAGTAGGTAGAAATCATAAAATTAGCTGGTAAAGTAGCACGTGATGGTTCCGTACTCTTAGTGCGCGAATTTGACTCGCATTTGCCTGGTTTTCTGAATGCCTATAACAGCATCTGTACCCCTAAACTCTTACGATAGCTAAAGAAGTAACCTATAGTAGCTAAACCTTAAAAACCCTAGAAATATACAACATTATTAATTAAACGTTAATTTTGCTTCTTTACTATTAACTAGTTGCTATCCGCGACTTTGCCCGCGTAAAAATTTCAACGTGATGATATATAGCGTATAGTCTACCTCGATAAAAGGGCTATCTAACACTGAAAGAATTATTCGAATAGGACCAGTAGTTACTGAGATTACCGCGTTCAAAAAACAAACAAACTCTTCAGCTTTATATATATAGATAGATTAGTGTTATGAAAATTGAGTTTTGAACTTTGACTGTAAGACGAAGAAACAGAATCCGCAAAAGTTTTAAAAAGTATAGATTGGAAATTTTTACTTCGTAAGTTCCATGCACGTTAAGGTACAGATATTTCCTCCAAAAATTGGGTTCCTTACATCTGTAAAGTCCTGCAAACAGGATCTTTTCCTTCGGAAAAAAGTCAATATGCGCGTTCAAGCAAACAAACAAACAAACTCTTCAGCATTATATATTAAAAGGAATAGACAATATATCTTCTCATTTAAATCGTATAGGAAAAACTTTCGGTGCCACTTTACTCACCGCGGTACCATTTACCATAGGAAAATTGCGCGGACGGAAGAGTATAAAATTTGGTACAATTATTGTTTATATGGCTGCTCTAAATAAACAATAATTATATACTATTAAGAGTTTATAAAATATACATAAGAAATATTAAATTATTCAAATAAAACCACACGCACACCAAAGCCAAACGATGTATATACATTATGCATATATTTTATTATAGTCTGATGTCAACATGTAATTACGATATATTAATTTTCAAATAGATATGTCGTTGTATAGTCGACCAAGAAATTGCTTTACCATTTCGGATGACAGCTCCTAGCTAAAGAAAATTTTGCTTAGAGTTGTTGTTAGAAATTAACGTAATGCATAGCAAGCAAAAATGAGCCTTTTAACTAATTGACGTGCAAACAACATTCGACTTTAGTATGGCAAACCAATTTCTTGGTAGACTATACTAACCATGTAATACGAAAATAATGGTTTCTAGCCCAATTTCGTTTATTAGATAGAAATATTTAATATAATTGTATCTTTTCTTCCGAGCGTTATCCCGGTTAAATACCAGGGTCCGCTTAGATTGTAGAGGATGTGGCTGTGGGGCGAGTTAAGACGCTAGGTAGAAGAAAATACTATAAAATAATTAATAGTTTTATGTGAGAAAGCCAATCTGACGAGTATGGCCTATTTTTAGGAGTTTTGTTGGCATTGAACATTGGCACGTGTTGACTTGCATGCGCGGGAATGCCGCGCGTACTCTGAGTCAGACAGAGACATAGACATCTACTAAAGAAAAATACCTCAATATAGTTAGATTTTCTGTGACTCCTTTAACTTTATTTTAAGGAAAGCCTGACGTAAATGAGGGGTGTTACTTTGATCTTGTCTCTGGTATAATAGCTCCAACACTAATCGACAATGTGGGTTTTGGTATATGAGAGCTGCATGCATGCTCGTAATAGTTATTAGCTATAATTTATTAATTTATTCAAGTATTCATATGTCTGCTCGATTGCAAGTTCTATACACAACCTCACCAAAATCTACTATTCACAGGTGTGCAAATATTCATTACTTAAATTTAAATGCACAACGATAAACGAACATTATCATTATTAAAAACTAAAACACCCCATTTAGTCATTATATCACTCAATCATTACTTATAAAGTCAATTCGTCAATTACATGAAAAGTTTTATGTGTTACAAATTTAAATAACTGATTCCTTATTTTATTACAGCCATTACGTTTCGATTCATAAAATAACTACTGTTGGGGCAATAGTTAATATAGTATCATTATTCCGTTGGCTTTGAAGCCTTTGAAAAATAGGCAAGCGATACTCGTAATTACAATTGACTATTAATGTTTAGAGGGCCTAACACGAACATTCTCGATAGTTTTACGTTTGAAACGAAACGTCAAATGAAGGTTTGTGCTTCCATTTTACGACATACATGGCCGTAATGTCGAAGATTCGATACGTTCGAATTCTAATTTCATTCGTGCCAGCAACATATAGCAACTAAGTTGTGTAAAGCGGAAATGTTTCATTTGACGTTCGGTTTCGAATGTAAAATAAGTAAACCTATCGAGAATTTTGGTGCTAGGCTCTCAGGTTAAAAGACTCAAAATAATATTAGTGGTTCGATCAGCATGAGAGGAAATTATTTTCACATATCTAAAGCTTGAAAAATAAAAGTGATCACGTATTTAGAGTAAGTGTAATGCCGGAGCCAGACTCAAAGTGTTTGTCCTTGAAGACTACAAAGTACTACAAAACTTTGCGCAGTTACAGAAAGTCCCCGGTCACATTACATTATCATTGCAATGATCATTCAAATGAAGCTATATGTCTGGCTCCGGTGTTCGTGATAGATCATGTTAATTTAAAAAATTCTGGTTCTGACAGTTATATCGATAAATTGGCTTCGTGTTAGAGCTAAAATTTTTCGTCAAAATCTGTAGGGGATATCTTTTATAATTTCGAGACTATCTTAGATCTAGTCTTGAAAGAAAGTCTGTTTTTTTTGAATGTCTGGTAGACAAAAAATACTTTTCTAGATAAAATCAAATAGATATAGGAAGAATCTCTACATGACATAACACAACACACAACATATGTAATTGCTGGGCCAAACATTCTACTTAGCACCGAATCTCGAATTAATATATAAATTATAATAGTTTAAAAAATATGCCAGTCACAGAAAAAACCTTTTTTTTGGATTGACCTAGTGCTCAATTTAGTCTTTGAATCCCTCAACACATTTATTTTGTTTAATTTTATATCAAAAACACATTACAACGCTATGCCCACTGTAGTTAACTTAAATAACACAACACATGTAGTGTCGAAGTTTTAACAACATTCTCTGAGCATGAGAACATTTATATACATTCATTCATACAGGGACCCTTTTAAAGCAAGAGGCGCCACTGCCTTCACCATCGATTTAAACAGATACTTATCTTCCTCAGTAAGTATATCGTCAGTCAACCGCATAGGTAACAGGTTCACAGCGGCAATAAAAAAGAACAATAGACGCTCAGGTCACGTATCTGGGTCGAACACGTGGAGAGTCAGGTCAACAGCTACGTATTTTTAAGTGAAATTCAACACCTCACTTTCTTCATAGATTGCTATAGAGTCGCGTGATCAATGGCAGTGCAATTGACAAATTGAAATGGCAGATTTATTTTTGGCATTTAGATTTAATTGGTCTCGATAGGTGGCCAATGAGTGAAAGTGGCGAAAGTAGTGAAAAGGGTGATAAGTGATCACTACGGCGAGTGGGCGCATTAAAACAGAACATAAGCAATTTACATAGTACAGGGGCCACCGAGATTGAACGGTCAGATACGGGGGATTTAAACGAAATAAATGGTATAATGGAACTCTTAATGCTGATAGTACACCCACCACACCCGGAAGGCTCTCACTCCGAGATACGCAATCTAGCCCGAGGATTGATTATTACTCGAACATTACCGTTTATAATAATTTATTTTGACAAACCTAAATGTCCTCGGTACGAAGGTCTTTCTCTGATGTGGAAATTTACTATTATTCCCAATGCTGTGTGATGTAAAATTATTGCAAACCGCTTAAGGCGATTAGACATTTGAATAACTAGGATCAATCAATCTAAAACGCTATGTAGAGTCGCTGTTATAATACAGTAAGGATCAAACTAAGTTTATAACATTTAGACATAAATTTAGATTAGCTGAACTCGACGGTAGAAGGGATGGACTGTTATCCGCAACATACTCGGTTGACACCCCGACGCAAAAGCAGTATCGTCGCCTCCACTCTTTTAATTTAAGCTTTGTAGATGGGGAAACGGGAATATTGAAAGGAAATTCAAAGTCAAAATAGTTTATTCACATAGACTTTTTATAAGCGTTTCGTTCGGTTTGTGAGACTTCCCGGTGGCCTAAACTCGTCATTAAGGGCCGGCAGCGCATCTGCTGGCCTTCAATGTGACACTGTGTAACAACGGGAGGGGAGGGGCCAAAAGCATTATGACGTCACATGTCAAAATTAAAACATTAAAAAAATAGAACATGTGTTTTTTTATTCTTAATCTATCTGTTAGCTTTTAATCGCCCACTTCTGAGCATTAAAACATGCATCAAATTGAAAAAAATGTGATGTCACACCAAGCGTTTCGAAAATTTAACAACCTGTGACAAGGCCTGAGGGGAGTTAAAAATTTGTACAATTCGTGTGACGTTATTTACCGATGACTCATAAAATAGGGGTAAAAGTTGTTATGGCTTTTCTTACCTAATGATTGGATACATATTCGATTTTTGTAAATTTGTGATGTCTCAAAGGAATTCAAAATAAATAATAATTTTATTGTTTATGAAAAAAATAATTAACATGATACATAAACTCTTTACACAAAATCATACAAATCCACAAATCATCATTATCCTTACTTACCGGTACATTACTATGATTACTATAAATAAAGTAAAAAATGTATCCATAAATCGAATATTATATTATGATAATAATAGAACAGTTCGTAAACACCAAACCATTATTGTTGAACATTTTGCTGCCGCCATCACCTCTCACCAACCGACTGTGTAAAGAATGAATTTAATCTTGAGAACAAAGGGCTACTACACATCCAGTTTAATAAATCCATCTTATCAAACGGTATCGATACTGCACCATTATGTCATTTTGCAAATATCTGTGCCGAAAAATATTACAATCTTCGTCCACGGGAATCTGTTTTTCCTTCATTGTGTATATATATATACAATAAATGCGTGACTGTGTCGTAGCATTGGTCATAAACATATATCGTACAATTCTACGATAAGACAACGGTATATATTATGCTTTTAATTAAAACGGCATGAATTATCATATTTAGTCTGTTTATAACTCCCTGTTTAAAATCTAATGGGGTTCTTCGACTCAATCTTCACCTCACGTCATTTTAGTAAAGTGCTATAGGAAGAACCATACATCCCGGGATATAATTCGTAATACAGTGTTTTACAGACAAAGACTTTAACTTAGCAAAGTTAGATAGAAGAACAATTGTATTCCATACAACGTCACTGTTAAATTGACGAATGATACACGTTTTTACGTAGATTATTTACCACTACACGTGAGAGTAGCCCGAATAGATCCAAACTTTATCACATTAGACGTTACGTTGCAATTGAGTCCCGAAAAAGCAGCAAATGTTAACGAATCCTCAGAGGGAACTGCTGGAGTCACCCGGGAAATGCATCAAATTGTCTCCGCTGCAGCTGGGCGTAGGCGAAGACGGCGGGTCCAGCGACGCTCGGGACGCCGAACTGAAGCTACTAGAGCTCAATTCCTCTGGCTCTGCCTCAAATCTGCCAGACATCCCTGTAAGTAAACAAATCGCTTGCATTAAATCCCTTTTTCAAGAATGTATATAACGTTTAGACCTACATATGTTTATAAATCTAATTAACTCCTATCGCACTATAGATTAAAAGCCCCCGAACAGCAAGACTTACGGTATTTTGTAAAAGCTAGAAGTTTGTGAGCGCATACAGCTAAGAAAAATGGCCCATTATGAAATTTAAGTGATCGTGTCTTTGGCAGATATACGGCGCTGGAGGTGAGGGAAATGTAAATTCACATTTTTCACACCTATAATGCCGTATACCTGCCGAAGCCACGATCACTTAAAGTACATAATGCACCATTGTTCTCAACTGTATTAAGAGCATGCGCTGAAATACTTTCAACTTTTATATAAAGTCTGCAAGTCTGACTTTTCAGAGGCTCTTACTAGTTACTACGTCAGTCTTACCAATTTCACTCAAAATCGTAATATCTGGCTTCTCACTTCACAAAGGCAGTCTCTAGACTGCTGAA
>JANCMC010010436.1:0-14712 GCA_024363005.1 Charaxes varanes | reverse complement strand
CGTCAGTCTTACCAATTTCACTCAAAATCGTAATATCTGGCTTCTCACTTCACAAAGGCAGTCTCTAGACTGCTGAACTACTATTTTACATAGAATAAAACTACACGAAGGAATGCAGTGGAGGTATCGAACTCTACTTTTAGTTATATTTACAAAGAAAACACAAAAGAGTAAGATATTAAACGAGAAATATAATTAAATTGAACAAGTCCAAATATTATACTAACTAGCTTGTAACATTTATTTTAACAATCGTTAACAGAGATAAATAAAACTGCGTTTTCTGTTGTTGAAATGACATCTTTTAATTTCACTAATGATTTAGAAACACTCCATAAATATTACCAACTTACTGTTAAGGTGCGATCAAATCTAAAATTTATTTTAATAAAATTTACATTTACAAACCTCTACATCTGAACATTTCAATTACTATAAAATACATTATGGGGATAAAACGGTTCACAAACAATAATTTAGCTTAAATCGAAGTTGTAAATTTTCAAAAATAAATTTAAATTTATTCGGAACAAGTGTCAAAAAGGCTAAATTTATTTTAGAATTATAATCTGCTATGTTTAACGATACTTTTATGAATGACCAGACAGTTAATTTTATGGAGCTTAAATAATTAATCAATGAATATTTACTATATGGACAGCCGTCCATAATTGCAACCACCTCCTACTGAAGTCAAGAGAAAAATGACCAATAAAAGAGTTATCATCGTTATGTTATAATAATACTAGCAGACACAGCAGGCAGTCCTGCCCAAAAGTTGGGTTACTCACTATTTACTATATTCTATAATATTTTTCCCGTTCCCCATAGTTTTAAATTGTCAAAAGCTATAGTTTTAAACGTCAGAAATCATTTAATATGGTGGTTAAGTATTCTTAAATTTTCTAGTTTTCCGCGAGATTTTCATATTTTTTTCTTTCATAAGAACCTTCTCCTGACAAGAACAAACACACAAAAAAAAAATTAACGAAATCGGTCCAGCCGTTCACGCGTGATTCCGCGACCAAGGGAAATAGGGATTCATTATTACATGTATTATGACCAAGCAATGTAAGTTTTAGAAAATTTATGTAATAACCTAGAGATGGCCAATATTTAACAAAACATCTTTTATTGATGAATAACTATAGTCTTGTACTAAGAAAACATAAGCTTCTTTAGATATGAAATAGTTTTGGTCGTTTTAAACCGCACATAAATATTTATAACCTTTCTAGAATTTTAGTAATTTAGCTACGAGACAACAAAAACCAGCTAAAAATGTTCAACCTAGCCGTGTCACTTATATTGTTTTATTTATTATGTGTAATGAGGATACAAGGTCATGTATATACATCTAATTCATAATAATATTATTAATAAAATTATTCCAAGTATTTCATTAATATTTATTTATCTAAAATAAATATTTTAAAATTATAATACTTATATAGAAAAGTGTTAAATAGAAGAAAATAACATCGGGTAACACACATAGGTAATTTTTCAATCAGGGCGTTCCATAAGAGCCCAGCGTCACCGAGACGCAATGGCGACGTCGCCGGTTACGTATCCAAACAATCCTTATTAAAATTTAGGACAGTTAACTCAAGTGGCGACGGTTTGGCGACGTCGCCAAATTAGAAGCATAGCCACGATTACTACTGGCTACTCATTTGACAACCGCAGGTAACGTAGCAGATGGCTACGTAGCCGGCGACGTCACATGGCGTCTCGGTGAGATAGGAGCGTAAGGTGCAACAATGGAACTACACATGACACCTAGGAATATGAATGTCTATTGATACTCGAGCGCCCTCTGGGAGAAATTTTATACTTAATTTTTTTAAACCTGTTAAGTAATAATGCTGATATATAAACATATTGTATTTTTTGGAAATTTCCCTTTAGGATGGAGCATAGCTAAAAATAATAGGTAGTTGCTCGAAGCACTCGCATTTCTTAATTTTATTTGCATACATATTCTATTTCTATTCACCTTAAGTGCAGATATACTTTTTAAAATAAAATGAAATAATTGTACTAGAAAAATAATAATTTGGAAACGAAACTGTGTGTTTAATTATTCTACTTAACACTTTAAATACCATTTATAATGCACAATTGATTATGATTATTTATTAATTAATCTATTATTTGCACGACAATCGAAACTACAATGTCATATTGCGGCGCGAGAGAAGACTCGATCGGAACCGCTTTGAGTTTCCGCGTCAAAGAAATAAATCAGTTTGTTTTATTATAATAAATTATCGTCAAATGGGGTTCAAGTTTTACCATAAGGGTCATCCATAATTACGTCATACGAATTTTAAGTTCTAACTCCCCCCTTACCCCGTCCTGGTCACAAGTTTTACACATTTTCGAAACCCCATCCCCTCGTTGTCCTTGAAGTGCATAGTTCAATAAATTTTTGTGCAGTTATACAAAGTCCTCGGTAACACTACATGACCATTGAAATGATCAATCAAATATAGCTATGTCTGGCTCCTGCATTAGAAATCAATGTGTTTGGTCGCACATACGTACGAACTTCGCGCATCGAGCATTAGCGTTCTATTAAGGCGACGCCATACACTTTTACGAGGTTTTTAATAGACCCGTTTGGCTCAAAACTCAAAAATATATCCAAATTGAAAAGCTTACTCCGTGATTGAAGCTGCGGGATTAGACTTGTTCTAATTAAACGTCATTTAATATGACAAGTTTTGACGGCATTACGACAGCTTTCGACACCTGTAGTTGAAATGTATTACCTATTCATTATACGAAATGCCTTAGACCATTTCTGTAATATATTAATAGTCTCTGTTAATCGCAATATGCCAAGAAAGCTTTGAACGACACTTAAAAAGACTTTCACAGATTTGTTGGAGGTAAAATTTCGATTGGAGTGAGATCCAATTGTGCCCCCCCCCCCCACTTGTATTTATTTATATTTTTTTATATAAAATATGTTTAAGATAATCCCGTATTAAGAGTCGCTCTTAGCTGAAGCGCTCCCTGGAACGTTACGCATGGAGGAATATATTTATGTATAAAAATCGACTTTACAAGCCTTTTTTTTTTTTATTGGAGATTGGCAAGCGCTTGACCGCAGTGTTATAGATGTAACTTACAACCAATAAATAATTTATTTTGGCAGGTAAATTACTTATAAATTATTAGTCTAAAGTTACGTACAACTTCAAAGTGCGATTATGTTCGAGAACCTAGTTAAGCCTTTCTAAGGAAACGTTCTCAAATGCGTAAAATACAAAATTAATTTATTACAGGTAATAAATAATTTTGTAATAAATTTAAATTATTAATTTCAGACATTAAAAAGTTTACAGCCCATATATGTGTTCGTATTTTATCTACGGAGTTAGTAAACATTTTTATTATTATTATTTAATTGTTAGTAAACTTTCTATCTAAATGTTAGTTTTATATATAAATAACGTTAATATAGAAGGGTTCTGTATCTGATATGCTATAAACGTATTTGTCAAATAATTTCAAAAGTTTTCCGATTTCGTCCTGAATAATTTTTTTAAATGAGTTTTTAGCATGTTCTATCAACATGGAAAATTTCAAGTCTCTACGTCTAATAGTTTGGAAATGATAAAATGGAATAGTTTGGAAGGACCACCTCGCGAGCAGACGGACGGACGGATGGACAGAGCGAAATTATAAGATTTCCTTGTAGTACTTCGTAACCTTTAAAATGTGTTATAAAAACGGTGTACAAAATAGTTTTTATGGGAAATAAAATAATATTAAAACAATGTGAAAGTACTTTAGTGACCATTCAGTCTTATTTACAAAATTGTATTAACGCGGTACGCATAATTGTGATGGGGTGTGAAATAAGATGTCAAAAAGATGAACCCTCTACCTTGTGTGCTGTATTTTGCATTTTCGTATAATAAGAGTTATTAACATCATGATCTTACCTTAAAATAACCTTTATTATCGTATTTGCACCTAATAATGTACGTTATATAATCCAATATATCCCCATAACGCTTTAATAACCACAAATATTGCTTCACGGGCTTCCTACAGATGTCCAATGGGTTACAAATATCTCTCTAGACCATATGATGAAAAAGTGACTACGTGCGTATCCAGACACGCTTATATATTAAAGGGAACTGTATGTGATAGGCAATAAAGGTATTTGTTTAATAACTTCAAAAGGCGTTGTCTGATTTTGCTCAAAATATTTTTCTAACGGGTTTCTATCAAGTCCTATCAACATGGAAAATTTCAAGTGTCTACATCTTACAGTTTGGAAATTCAAAGGTGTAACCACCTCGCGGGCACAGATAGAGGGTACAGATGGACAGGCAGAGCGAAATTTGAGGGTTCCTTATAGAAATACGGAATCCTAAAAATGGGATATATCCAGAGCCGAATGCAAAAGCGTAATTTCTATTCTAGAAAAGGATTGGAAGAGCTCTGGTGTAAATATTATAAATATATATATAGGACTATATGACACACGGACGTCTGTTCCTAAGGTAGACAACTTAATGCCTGTGTTATAGGTCACTACATGATCATTCAAATGAAGCAATGTCTGGCTCCGGTATTACAGATAATTTATGGGATGTTAATAATGTATATGACCGCTAACTGTATATGAATGTTAAATCTATCTCTATCACAATCTCTATCTAAGAGAATACATTTTGTTGTAATATTATTTTGACAAAAACGACCGTGTACGACTGTTATAACAGCCCGTATGTTTCCACAATAGGCTGTGTGGTTATTAACAAGCTGCGTATTAATCCACCAATTAAAACTTTGCTTATGCAAAAACGTTCTCCAAACAACTTGTTAGGGAATTGAATGTTCCCGATTCTTTTGAATTTAGACGGTTTACCTTACCTTCCGCTTCAAATACAACTTTCACCCGGAAAATTGGAGTTTTGTGGAATGTTGGCTTGAGTAATAACTTTGACAGATAGGAAACCTCGCATACAATTTAAAAAAGAGATGTTTATAATAGGTACATAAAATTAGCTTCTTCCTTCGACTTGGTTTGCGTATAATTAAAAACATGTTATAAAAATAACAATAATTAATGTTTATTTGGAAAAAAACTTAAAACTACATACATGTTAATAATTAGAGTTTTTAAAGTGTATTTTTTATTAACCAGTAATGCCCCACTGCTGGGCAGAGGCCTCCCCTCTCTTAGACCACTCTCCTCTATCCAGAGCTAGCCCAATCCGCTCCTTTCCCGCAAAGGCGTCCAAGTCTTTCTAATTAGGTTTGATTTTGTCTGTTTTTGCAAAATTACATATCCATTTTTGCATCTGTGTATCAATAACAAAGACCAATATTTTTGTTATTGAATTAATAATAAAAAAAAAACTTTTGAATTCATAACTCAAAATAAATCGTAGTTCAAAATAGCAAAATATAATTTAGTACTTTTATTATTTACACCTGACGCAGAATATCCACCTTTAGTGTGATAGTCAAATAAATTCTACCGCAAAAAGTAAAGAAATTATATCAGGTTTATTTTGAAAAAAATTGTATATATTGTTTTTATAATAATTGTAAATAAAATTGAGGTACGTTGTTTTTTTTTTATTTAAGTACGAGGTAAGTACCTACTATATATAAAATTACAATCTAGCTTAATAGCTACTAAGTAATTTAACTGTAACTTATGCAAAAATGTTATTTGATGACTCTACGAATGTGTCCAATAGCACAATCTTATTGTCTCTAATAACTTGAGGGTAAATTTGATGTCAGTGATTTTATTAGTTTTAATAGTGAAAATAATAATATTGCTATAAAGTAAATTAATAAGAGTTATATTACATGCATGTTGGATATATTTTTCTACAAGTCAGACAGCTCCAACTTTGTTTAAGAACATTAGCAATACTTTTTAGGTTTGTCTATTATTCCTGTTACCCCTACTAAGCTTAAACTAACATGTTGTGTTAGGAGTGGGTGCGAACCGAAGTGCCTACCGGCGCCCATGGACATCTGCACGACCAGAAGGCCAACAGATGCGCTGCCGGCCCTTAATGACGCGTTTAGGCCACCGGGCCACCACTTGCCCCGTCGATCGACTCAAATGCCGACCACCCATTGAGCTACGACCTCCTCTTAAAATGGTTAATAGTAGTTTAATATATTCTTACAAATTGCCAAAGGCTTGCGGTGATGTTCCCAACCATAGCTGTGAAGTTGAAGGTCAGGAAACATGTGAAACGCACGAAATCCTTGCCGAGGAAGTCTGGTGTCACTGGCTTAATGTCTGGAATAGAAGTAGGGATCTGGATTAGTAAGTTCCTAGTCTTGATTTATAATTATAATAATAATAAAACTTTATTCAATTAAAACGCCAAAAACATACAAAATAATAATAACCTAAAACTTAAAATAACCGTTATTGGTTGGTGCTTTACAGTGCATTATTTTTTTTTATTTATTAAAGGATCTCCAACAAAGAATACACAGTATACATTTAAACTTAAAAAGATAATGGAACAGAGACAGACTAAGCAAACATTAAAAAAAAAAAATTTCAAGGTAATAAAAGTTTTTTTGATATTTTGTTTTTAGGAAATACACTGTCTATAATTTTTTAATGGTACGAATAAGACTCTTTTAAGCGTATAAAGTAATAATTTTGGCTGTAAAAGGATAAACCAGTTTGAACTAGTCACAGAAAATAAGTTTAGTAGAAAACTAACAAAGGCGACCCGGACTCCCGAGAACCGAATATTGCGGGAACAAATAAGGCACACAAGTAAAAGGAACTCCGGCAATAGTGCGGAAAGTAAAGCAATAGACCACATGCTACCCAACCTTTGCAATGTGGAAATGAATTCGGTCAAGTGCGAGATAATATTGGGTGGTTCCGTACATGTTTTTTACAATTTAACCAATATTTCTGACAGATTTATGCGAGACGAAAACAGAACGTGAATCTATCGACAACTTGTTTCGTTTTCATGAATCATATGCATTAAGTTTAAATTTGAACTACTTAAATTTTTCCTTGTATCGGATTTCCAATTATTTATCCAAATTTTAAAAAAATTATAAATACTCTATTTATATAATAAAAGAGCTTGTAGAACTCTATTTAAATATCTTTTGAATTCGAATTTGAATTCTCAAGACAGTCAACGCACCTGGGTGCTTTCTGGTGGCGCAGTTGTCCATGGACGTCTTTAGTCAGTCCGTTGACAAATTCGATTGCAAATCAGTCGCAATCGATAATAAGCTTATTTTTTTCGATTAAAAGAACCCTAAAAAGTAAATTTGTTTTATTAGTAATAAAGGGGGCCATAAAAAAGAAATATATCCAAGTCTATCGCCGTGATCGCGGGAGGAACGACTACTCATGAAAGCTATAATCAAAGTTTCCCGCTGTAGACGAGCTGTTTCTTACTCAAACCTAAGAGGCTTTTGTAGAAACTAGTCCCTAATTTACTCATAAACAACTTCGAGTGTCTGATGATAATAAGAGAAGATTAACCCACCTTTTATTATTAAAACAATCGCAAAAGTTCAAAATTTCGTTTCGTAAAGCTTGGGTTAGGAGCGGATACAAAACTCAAGCAGAGTTGATGATTGAACCGCGTCATGTACGTATCTACCATTGGGCTATGAAAGTTTTGTCACCTTGTACTTTATCTATTTGAGCTGGTTATCGTTGTTATGTTAAACGTAACATCTTACCTTTTTAGGGTTCCGTAGTCCTAAAAGGAACCTATACAGTTCAGCTCTATCAGTGCGTTCTTCTGTCGATCCGTCCGGCCATCTATCCGGAAGATGGTCACCCCTAGGATAACCAAACTATTAGATGTAGAGACCCCGAAATTTTCCATGTTGATAGAACACTTTATCGCGTATCAGATATGGAATCCTTCTATATAAGCGTGTCTTGACACGCTCTTGGCTACTTTATTCTTATTAAGTTACTGCGCGTCTCAATACCTTAGGAGGACTTAATGACCACCCCATATCGGACAGTTAATGTCGCCTCATTTTGGGCTTCGAAAATATAAGGGCTAACCACGTAGCCAAATATACCTACAGTTTTGTCATTGAAACGCCAAGAAGAATAATTAAGTCATTGATCTCACTCTTTTTAGTTGGAACAATACGCGTACAAATTAATTACAATAACAGGATGTTGGAATATTTTATCAATAAAGAAGATGGGAATTATTATTAAACAAGTTAAATGTTTATTTTTGTTAAATAAAATATTGCCTTTCAATCATATTATATTACTACGTATTATATTCTGGTACAAGAATCCGATTTTATTGGGCTACTGGAATTTTTTTTTATTAGGTAAACGAATTTTTTTTCACTCAAATTCTTATCATATTTTTTAAAACACAATATTACCTTATTTCCATTTTTTAATAAAGTGTATCCTATTATCGTGTTATATTTTTATTAATAATAGTTATAAGTACATAAATAAACTAGCGATCTTGTAAGACGTTGTCTTGTCTATGTTTTTGATAAAAAATAGAATTTCCTTTCCCGGACCCCACTCAAAAAATATCTAAATGGGCCGTTTAAGAGGAATTCAGTGACACTTGTATAGAAGAGCTATATGGGTATATAAATTCGAATCAAAAGAGGTTTTATTCAAGTATACTTTTTCAAACTCGTTTTTAATCGTCAAATATTTTAAAGCTACCACTGATTCGGAAAAGTCGAACCACGAGAAGAAAGAGTAAGTAAATCGTTAGCCACTCTTAACAATAGTTCTTGAAAAACCCGAGTTTATTACGTATAAAAGTTACCTTGCCGGATTCCTTCTGGAAGTCACACCCTCGATTGTTGTATGGCGAGTTTACTTTTACGTTCGAAATGAAACGTCAAATGAAATTTCGTGCTTCCATTTTTACGTGCGAGTTCTAATTTCACTAGTGCTAGCAATATTCAGCAACTAAGTTGTATAAAACGGTAGCATTCATATTTCATTTGACGTTCTGTTTGAACGTAAAAGTAAATAAAACTATTGAGAATGTTCGTGACAGGCCCTCACATGTAATAAGCATTAACAAATAGTCATACACATCTTTCAAATTATACCGCGGTAAAAGCAATTTTTTTCTTATTATATTTGCTTTGTTTAAACAAAATTAATACTGGGAAAAGTTTTGCCTACTTTTTTTTCTGGTATAATATGTGACATGTTGCAAGAATCTACAATACGAGCAAAGTCAAAAGGGATTCTTAGTTAACAATGAATAAGATTTTGTTGACTACGTGGATAAATTCCGCGCCTCTGTGTAAACCTTTATTTGCGTCAATGTTCAAATGACGCGTGATTAACTTTTTGTAAATGTGTTTAAGTTATTTTTTTTTATTTATTTAGGGCACAAACTGGCTACGATATAAAACTTACTGAATAGAATGCTTCATTATAACCTATGGTGTAATGCAGACTCATGTACTGGTTGCCAGTCCTTGCTAAAAACACATGGTCAGACATTACTTACCCAAGAATCCTCTGGGTGGCGCAGCCAAAGAGGCAAAGATCGCGGGCAAAGGTACCATAACAAACAAACACGGGCAGTGAAGGTGAATGTTAGTGATCACTATAAAGAACGCGCTCTTAAACCTACACCTGGGTCACAAGTCCCGAGCACTGCTATGGTTCCATTCTCTGCAACGCGATGGACCCGGCACGGTTAATCCATGGATTGCTAAGAAATTCGTCTCTCTCTATCATACTTATTAATATGTATATACAAAACTATAATTCTCACTACTACAACATTGTTATATTTGATAATAATATACACACGGCACGCATGACTTCGCTTTGACACAATCTTATTGTAAAATTTATACATGTGTGTATAAATTGTTTGTCATTGGTGTGCGTGTGGTTTTATTTTAATAATGAATATTTTATTAAAATAAAGCCCATTTATCAAGGAAGGCTATAGACTATATTTATCTATATATAGGCTATATCTAATTTTTTACCTAATTTTAAGCGCACGTAATCGCGGGGACAACTAGTAAACTATATTTACGCCAAATTTTATACTCTTCCGTCCGCGCAATTTTCTTAAAATGATACCAAAAGCTTTTGCTTTACGTATTAATGTGTAGATGGAATTTTATCTTTATCAGCGCTATAATTAAGAAAGATTATGTCACGAAGAAGGTTGAAATTAATATCTGATATATAATGAAACATCTTATAATCGGTTGTACACTTAATAACCTACACCTCAAAGAAAGAGAACTAGTACAGACGTATCTCTCTGTTTAATCAATGTTCGTTATACTGTAATCACAATCGGTTACATTTACATGAAAACCGTTTCATTTCGCGATAATATGCAAATAGAATTAATCAACGCCAGTAAAAACATTTGCAACGATTTCCGATATAGATTTTTTATATTTTAGTAACATTCTGTTTGCTTATGTTTTGTTTTTTTTTAATGTAGGAAATAAACTAAATTGACTGCATATATAATAAATTAGCTGTGCCCACGACTTCGCCCGCGTAAAATTTGGCAAAATAAAATAGAATAAATTTTAGCATGAAGATATATGGCCTGTAGCCTTCCGCGATAAATGGACCATCTAACACTGTAATAATTTTTTAACTCGGACCTGTAGTTCCTGAGATTAGCCCGTTCAAGCAAACAAACAAATAAACTCTTCAGCTTTATATATTAGTGTAGAAGTATCGATACTTCCATACTGTAAACATTATTTAAAGCTTGAATATAAACATATAAAATAAATAAACATATGCTATATTTATAATTTGAAACAATATCCAAAAAAAAAACTGTAGACAATTAACCATGAAAATGAAAAATTGAAAATTACTTGTATACTTAAATAAAAATATTCCTCTTTTGTCTTTATGTATGAAAAATATTTAACTTATTTTTTGGCATTTACTGTGTCTGCAAGCATATTTCTTAAAAGGTGTTCAGTTCAAATCCTGACCCCATTGGGCTGGCTTCTTGAATTCTGCTAACAAAAGCGTTAATAAATTATTTTTGAATAAATTTTTGTGTTAAAAATAATGTTTGGATATGGTATGTAGTGGAAAGTGGGCTTATGTTACCTATATATCGCATGGGTAGGCTAACTAAAGACACTGCTCTAAACAAAGGTGAGTAAACGAAAACACATCGATATATAACTGTGTATATGTATATAGACTTTTGTTAATTTTTGATAAATCGTTAAACCGATTTTGATAAAATTTATATGGGAACACCACTGAAGTACAGTCTACCAAAACATCATCAACATAAATGGCGGAGTAATCGCGTAATACTCATATAAAAAATAAAAAAATAACATACAGTCGAATTGAGAACGTCCATTTTTTATAAAAGAAAAGCTTAACTGATGAAGCATTTTTAAACATACCTACCACAAAATGTTTCTGTTAATTTTAAATAATATTCGTTATGACGATAAGTATTTTTTTTATAATTATAGAATAATATCAGTCGTAAAAGTAACATTACTGTGTGACTTTATTAAAAACGCTATTACGTCAAGGATCATAATTAATTTCGAAATCGCAAATGATGCCTCAAGACTAACTCTGATACAATGAATAATAATTCTTGTTTGGGTGCACCGGCCGAGAGTCGATGTTGCAAAACAAGTTTTCGCTTGCCGCAGGTTAGAGCTTACGTCTTCAAATGTGTAATCAGACGTGTTCAAAAATTTTACCTCTATATACACATACTATTATATAATATTATATTTCTTGTTTTGACTGATTCATGAGCGCAGTGGCTGTACAAATGAGGCTATAAAAAAGTCGCCAGTTCATGTATTTTGAAAATAAGTTATTATTAAAATTGTGACCTGATAAAGAAACAATCAACCCCATATTCTGTGAAGTTATTATGTTCTTAAATACTATAAGTGAAAAGGAGGGTAAAATAATTTGGAACCAAAATTCATGCGGTAAAAAATTGATTGAAAATTGGCAATTTTTTTTTCTCGCATTATTAAAAAAAAGAAATAAAGGTAAAGGCACCAATGTAACTTATTCTTATGAGTATATTAAACTACATGAGCACTCCGATCTCAATGAAATTGCGCAGAAGGAATCGCAGGAATTTGATAGTTTTTTTTCAAGAAGCTGTGGTTTATTATAACGGAACTCTAAACATTCTACTATGAAGGAAAACATACGCAAACCGTTGGCAGATAACATTGGCCTATCTCACTAGTAATAGCCTGCGCTGCGAATGATACACGCAGATACATCAATGTTTTTAAATCGCCCTTAAAGAACAGACGCGTGCACTTCCCGTATCGTTCATTTGTTTCGTTTCAATTCATATCGTTGCAAAAAAATGCGATAAAACTATTAGTGTATCCAAACAGTTTGTTATCCGAAACCTGTTCTGTGAAGTGCGCAACTTATTTACACATTTTAACACACTAAGATGACTGTTAACTTAATGGAAGGACCAAAATCGCCCGTCAAGAAAATAATAGGCTGGTGGGCGAGGGAACTGAAGGTGATCATAGCGGAATTCATATCCACGTTGCTGCTGGTATTTTTAGGATGCATGGCGAATATACCACTAGACGGTTTTGATATACATCCGCCCATGTACGGCCCCATTGGATTCGGTCTCGTTGTTTTATTTAACATAACCACCTTTGGACACATCTCCGGGGCACATATGAACCCTTCTGTGACACTGTCTGCGGTTATATGGGGGAAAGTGTCTATTCCGCTCGCCATAATGTACGTTATTGCTCAATGCGGAGGGGCAGTTGTTGGATACGGTCTGCTGTTTAGTGTATCACCCGTAGACATGGTCCCCGGTAGTGTCTGCGTCACCCAGCCTCATGTGAACCTGGAGTCCTACCAGTCACTTGTCATTGAGATAATGTTGTCTGCAGCGTTGGGTTTTATTAACTGTGCTGTGTGGGATCTAGTGAACGCTGATAAAACAGAATGTACTCCTCTCAAGTTTGGTTTCACTATTGCTGCGTTGTCTCTCGCTGGTGGTCCCTTGACTGGGGCGAGTATGAATCCAGCCAGGACATTGGGGCCAGCAGTATGGACTGGAAACTGGAATACCCATTGGGTGTACTGGGTCGGACCAGCTATTGGAGGTGCAATAGCCCCAGTAATATACAAGATCATTTGGATAGAAAAGGAACCGAAAAAGTCCGATGAACAAATAAATGATAGCCACTTGTAATAGAATTTGTTGTAATTATTGTGGTAATGAAATTACAATTATGTTGAAGATATTACACGATAAACAGCGAAAAGGTCAGCAGATGGTTGATTGCAAAAAGACGTTTTTACTTAGTAATAACAAAAGAAAATGTTGTAAAGTGTTTTCGTCGCCTGTATGTATTCTTCGTTGTTAGACATGTTAAGATGGTGTCAAACCAGGTGCCAAAACAGGTGCCAAAAACAGGTGCCAAAATTCATCATTACTTGTAGCTTAATAGTAAAACATCTAGTCTACTTTCACAGAAGACGCTTTCACAGGTACGCTCTATGGCAATGAAACTCTTTTCGTCCGTTCGTTAGATTTCATTTTAATTAATATGCAGTTGGCACTTTTATAATATGAATAAATTAAGCCCTACTGTTGTTAACTTGTAAATACTTACTTGTTAGCATGCCAAATTTATTTTTTATACAAAAAAATTGACGTTAATTTGATTGTTTCTGACTGACTGCATATAAACAAAATTATTCTTAAAGTGTAAATTAATATTTGTTAATAATTTACACATTTCCATATTGATTTTTATTTAATTATACATTACAACATTCAAAAGTGTGCCGACCTGAGTTTTAAACCTGTGCCAGAATGTCTCGCTCTTCCAAGAATAAATATTTTTTAAGTAATCCATAGATAATATACTAAACTCATCATTCAGAAATCTTCTTGTCACTTGCTCACGACTAGGAAATTAACATAGATTTTATTAATATCGGTAACAGGCGCCTGTTATACACAAATATATATATATATATATATATATAAATATAGATAATACACCCAGACTCGAGGCGGTATTCGAACCCACGACCCCGGAGCGGGAGGCAGGATTACTGCCCACTGCGCCAACGGGCCAGTCAAACAGTACATATCCGCTAAGAACGGTTTTATCAATAGGGCTACTTTAAGAAAGTCTCAAGAATTCTCTCAGGTTTTCAATTTTACGCAAACAAAGTTGCGGAAAAGAGTACAGTGCGTACTGTCTAAAAATGCACGTCCCTCCAAAGTATTCACCTCTACGTGCCAGATAAGAGAGAAAGAAAAAGCATTTATTTCAAACGAGATTCTACAAACTGCTTAAGATAATATAGATATAATAATAGTAGTTAATAAAATAACAATACTTACTTATTTAAAACTCAACTGTTTGCACAAATAGCGTGTAGACGCAAACACGCCAGCTCGTCGATACCATTGGCTTGCGGTGCGTGGCTGAGTTTGCGTTTACATTAAAAACGCTTTTCAAACACAAGCAAGCCCTACAATTAATTAGTGGAAGGGCGTGCCTTTTTAGACTGGAGCATATATAATTTATGTTACACAACGTCCCCGACGGTGGGGACGTGGTCCCCGAGTCGCGACGACCTCCGCGCGCTTCGGCGCTCGGAGGCGTCAATCTAATTACATCCGATAACTCCTCCACACACGGTAT
>JANCMC010010415.1:0-11590 GCA_024363005.1 Charaxes varanes | reverse complement strand
ACTAATGTGACATAAAAGTCCAAGAAAAAATAAAAAAATATAAATATATTCAATATATAACTGGCGTTTCATTTCATACGACTGTTTTAATTACGTGATTTTTTACGACCTTTAGCAAAAAAATAGAAAAAATATTTACCTTACTGTGTTTAATTTGTTTAATACCAATCAGTCACTACGTATACATAAAAGTGAAACCTGTGGATCATTTTGTTTGCCCGTAACAAACAAAGGATCTTCTCAATCGATTTTATAAAAAAATTCTTGAAAGTTTAAGAATAAAGAGTCATTTGATATAAAGTATGCTGGGATGGTTTGTATGGGCCTGTAGAAAATCGAAGATTTTATCTGTTACCCATCTCCTAAATTTAGACCCACTCGACACACTATAAAAAACTAGGTGCTGTTTGACACAAAAGGCTAATCTAGCAGGCTTTGTTAGCGAAATCTTTCGATAACCTGAGGTGAATAAAGAGCCATACGTTTACAAAACCATTATTGATAAAGGAAAAATCCTCTACAACTGAAAGAGCTTCTACGAGATGAATTAATATAGTAATAGGCACTCATGTCTGATACTATCACCGATCCATAACTGTATATCTTCATTTATAGAAGCTGAAAAGTCTGTTTTTTGTCTGCTTCTTCTTCTTGTCGTGTCGATGGCGCATCAGACAGTTTCGTTCCAGAACTCAGCCACGCGAACAGCATCCTCTGTAGTAGTGCGACATTACAGACTAATTAAAAATTTTAAAAGCCTAATATCGCCAACTAGGCTTAAAAGATTATACGAAGGGGGGGAGGCCTTTGCCCAGCAGTAGGACATTACAGGCTAATTAAAAAAACAAGAATATTAGCGATGCTTTTTAGGGACGTCTGATATTCTCATTACCGCTCCTACTAAGCCTAAATTGAAAGCTTGAGTTAGGAGCGGGTGCACATAATACACGAGCGGCGTTATGAACCGGGTACCTTGTGAATTAAGCCCATCCCCTCTACCGTCCAGCTCTTGAGGCTTCATTATTGTCATAATTGACAAAGTATCATGACTTTTTGAGATTGTGACCCAATATTTTTGTGAGTGTAACTGCAAGAAACATTTGAATAATATGATATAACTCGTTTGGTGTCTAGACTTCTAACTTTTTCATTATCCAAAATTCAGCTTAGCCATTCTATAATACAAAAGTTTTGTATTGTATAATGCAAAATTTTTCCATTGTATATAGCAAAATTTTTGTAATGTATCGCAGACAGTTAAAGATCTATACTATATTATATTATCGTATTGGTTGGGAAACATTCTCTTTAATACAAAAAAAAAGTTACAAAGGGCTAACGGGCAGGCGGTTCGCATAAGGGCAGCATTTGACAAAGTACGGCAAGTCTTCTTATCGTCGTTTCCACAATTTTTCAAAACAAAAGTTTTCAACCAGTGCTTATTTTTGCTTGTTATGCCTTATGTTAATTACTAACAATAACCCTTAGCAAAATTTTCTGTAACTAGGAGCTGCCCTCCAAAATGGTAAAGCACTTTCTTGGTCGACTATACATATGTACATAATATGTACTAGGCTTGTGTACACGTTATATCCTACTTAGTTGTATTTTATGTCGAAACGAAAAAATCTGATGAAATACATGAACGAAGCGAATGGTGGTGAATTTACGAGTCGCTGCCATCGTAAATCAGCCATTACTCTCGGGATCATATAACGTCATACAATATATTCATTTTGTGAATTGCCAATTGTAATATTATATTAAATAATGGAATTACGTTGTACTTGTGAAGCTACGTTATACTACATTTATTTGAATTATTGTTAATAAAATGTAACAGGTAGTTCTTATGTACCTTTAGATATCACAATAGAATGTTATGCAATAAGTAAACTTAGGTTTCACCAGTTGTAATACTTGCTTGCTCCAATATAATATCAGAAAAAATAAAATAAAAATAATACTTTAGACAAAGTAATTTTATTAGAGGTTTGCAGAAAGATGTTTCGGAATCATTAGACATTTTTAGAGCATTTATTAAGGGAGATGTCTCATATCAGATGTGCAAATTGGCAAGGAATCTTCTGCATCGTACAACGTCTTTTTGAAATCAACTACCATCTTCCTTAAGTCTCTAAGATTAACAACTCATCTGTAACCCTTTGGCAATGCAATTATTCATGGGTATCTGCAGACACTCATCAGGTGTTTAGACTTGAGGAGTTTTGTCCAAGTATTTTATTTTATTACAGAAACAATCGGCACAACAAATTGACATAACAGTAATAAAAAAACAGTGTTACCCGTTACCATGTCTCCACATGTACAAACAGAAACATATATTAAGCGTTGTTAGGTCACATAACACTTAACTATTCTAAATAAATATACATAATATCATGTTTTGAAAAACACATGCCTCAATGATCCAACACTGTTTTTCACAACAGCGTTCAAAATACAACGTTGAGTTGTAGTTGAGTTCAAGATATCCACGTTGTATTTTG
This sequence comes from Charaxes varanes, assembly GCA_024363005.1. Taxonomy (NCBI): domain Eukaryota; kingdom Metazoa; phylum Arthropoda; class Insecta; order Lepidoptera; family Nymphalidae; genus Charaxes; species Charaxes varanes. Next base: position 9,080 of record JANCMC010010415.1, on the reverse strand, counting down.
AACTTGTGCGATTGTAATTTAAAAGTTACATGTTCTTAATAAATATGTGTTTTATGTATGTAAAATTTTGTTTTATGTAAAATAAAAGTACACGACTTCCTGTAAATATTGTTTACATATTTTACTAGTTTACAATTAATGAAGGCGTAAAGGCTGGCGGAAAAATAGCATCCCGAGGCGATCCATTGCACGTGTCGTTTTTCTATTCACAGCCGAACAATGGATTTTGCATATTCATGTTTCCTTACAAAAACTTCAGCTAACGGCGAGCTTGATAAAAAAGATTAATATATCGTATAAAGTTACGGGTCCCGCTGGATATCTCAGCACAGGTTACCCTTGTGAGATGTGCAGGGATACAAATATTCCAGGTGTTTCCCATTTCTTTTTATTAGCCTGTAAGTCCCACTGCTGGGCAACGGCCTCCCGTCTCTTACATCACTTTCTTCTATCCAAAGCTAACCCAATCCACTCCTTTCCCGCAAAGGCGTTCAAGTCGTCACGCCACCTCTTCCTCGACCTGCCTGGTCTTCGGCGACTATTGGTGGCCAGTTTCCCATACTTATTGAAAATTTATATTGTACACAATAGAATTTGTAATTATGAATGTAAATAAATAAACTTTTGAATTTGAATATACAATTCTGTAAATATGAAAATATGAAAGAGTATATAAGTGTTTTTTTCACCTCAAGACGATATGGAGTTGTCACTGAACTTTAACACCGAAACAATAGGCTTTTTTAAATGAACTATTAATAGATATGAGTACTATTATGTAATTATCTATTACTAATTCTATTGTATTTAAAATCGAATGAAATATTATAAAATGTTTCTTCCTCCTTCATATACACACTTGAAAATTGTAAGTACCGTTGAATGTAAGCAAAAGCCTTCTTTATTAAGTTGACCTCAAACCGTTTCCTTCACGGCCAAGTTCAACGGTAACTTAATAAGCCGCTTCAACGTTTATACTTTGTAAGAAAGAAGCCGCTTCCTTTAAGTTCTTTCTGAATCTTATTAAAATACCTATTCTGTAAGATATAGGCATTGAAAAGAATACTTTGCACCAAGAAGCTTTGCCTAAGTATCCTTATAAAGTTTACAATGGTATCGTACATAATACTTTTAAACGTGTTTCAAGGCAAAGATCACGAGTATTGTGTAAAATAGAGTCGCAAAGAATTTTTAAGTACTTTTGAAAACTCCGTAAGTAAACGAAGTTCTGCACCGCACATCTATTGTCAAATATGACTTTTGTTGCATTTACTAAGTTGCATTAGTAGAAGGTGGTCGATAGAGATTTTATCAGTGATAGAGATTTAGAAAGAGTCCGTAATTCCATAAAGTTCCTACGATGCTCGAAACTGCTAATTGTCTAAAAAATGAGAATAGTAATGTATTTATTTGTTAAATATTTCGCTGACATAACAGTATAGATACTAATGTGTGTGATCGAATTGTATGTTTTAACGTTTCGTAATACTATAAGGAACCCTTATAGTTTCGCTCAGTCTGTCCGTCCGTCTGTCTGCCCTAACTATCTTGTACAATTATGAACATATAAAATACAATTTGGTATAGTTATGTGGTGCATACAGATTTTAATTTTAGCATCTTAAAATAATATTAATCTTACATTTTAGGGGTGGTTCCCACACATGTGAAGTCGAGATGAATTTTTTTGAAAAATTCTGAAGTTATTTGACAAATACGCGTATTCGGAACCCTTCCATATAAACGTGTCTTGACACGCTCTTCGCCATTTTATCAATTCTTTGTACTTTTTTTAATAATGAGCTTACAAATATTTAGATTTTGTATAGTTTAATTATACTGAAACTAAAAAAAACTCTTTACCTTTAAACTTTACAGGCATTTATCATGGCGCTTTAGATTTTATACTGGAAACTGTGTCAGACCTGAATATTTTAACGTTCCCGTGTGAGTGTGACAACACAAAAGATGCATTTCTGCAGAATCGCCCGATTCATCGTAAAGATGGCATATGCATTCCGCCAACATTTAGGTATGTTATAGTTCAATATGAATGTCGGAAGCAGTGACGGCCCGAGGTAAATTTTAGAATTGAGCGAGATTCAATAACGGTGCCCCCTTACTTGCCATGCTTATATTTTTTTGATATAAAGTACTCGTTTATTAAGAGTCGCCCCTGTATGAGGCGCATTGGTACTCGGCACCTGGAGCGGCCGCTCCGTTCGCCGTACGGCAGAGCCAGCCCTGGTCGGTAGACATGTAATTCGTGTCTAAAAAGCATGCACTATCTCAATAGTAGTAGAATTATGAAGAACAAGCTAGGATTATACATAACAATTTGTCTGGAATCCGTAACAGTACAATCGTAATACTTCAAGAACATTGCTGAATAATAAATATAGAGGAATTCGTTAAAACTTAGCATCCAGCAGGATTTTACATAAAGAGAGACAGTCGCGAGAAATCACCTTCATCAAAGAAATGACGGAATACTCAAAATTTCACGTTCCTCATTAAATGACTCAAATGGACTCTGCATCCCGAGGCGACCGAATTATATTAGATCCTTCATAAATATTAATATCACAAACTGGGGATGATGCGTTCGAATCGCCAGTGCCTAACATCTAATAATACATACTGCTATATTAACGGGACAATATTGTGTGTATAGAAAATTTTTCTTAAGCTTTAATTTATAAAAATGTCTAAGTTAAACGTTGCTACTTTGCCACTTGTATTGTATGACAATCCTATTTCAGCCCGACGCTCGTCGCTTATTTATATTTAAACAGCGATCTTTAATTCGCCGCAAGATTTATTCTCTATTTATATAAATGAAGAAAACGTTTAACGTCTTTTATGTACATATTTGTAGTCATATCATAGTTTGCTCAGATGTAAATGTTTAGACGGTGAAATAACTTGTTAAATATGAAATCATCGCAGATAGAAGTAAAGAATAGGCTGTATTGTCAACCGGTGACTACAGAATTAACTTGATAATCTTACTAAGAATTGCAGCTATCACTAACTCGAAAACTCAATAAGGGCCTCGATTGCCTGAAGGCCGGACCATTTTTTTTTTTAACTAAACATTAAATTTTTAACATTAAGAGATGTATTTATATGACACGCGTTTATTTTTAAAAGCAATATTATCAAATATTGCTGCGTGAATTATGTTGGGCCGCAGCGTAGGGTGCAGAAAGAAAACTAAAGTATTAAAAATATATTATATATTAAAAAAGTCGCAAGAATGATTCGTCTCGAAGTTGAAGATTAGAATCCTTATATATAATATAAAATTCTATATAATATAATAAGAAAAAAAAAGAGCAAAAGTAGGGATGCCCCGAAAAGGAGAGAAAGGTAGATTTCGAAAGTTATATCAAAGGTCAATTGTCCTAGCGGTCGATGATGTGGATGCTGGTTGGTCAAAGCTCCAATGCTCTTGTCTATTAAATTGCTTGCCTCTTTTTGGAGTCCTTCCATTTGAATTTACTAGACTTTGTAACATTTTAAATTTGATTATTTTTATTCTTAGTACCCAGGTAAACACCTATTTTTTATTGATAATAGAAATGTACTGATCAATAATGTCAATGAGGTTATTTTTCGTTTCGATTCCTATAAACCAAATATAAAACCTTTCGTTCCGATATACTCCTTCCGTAACATCTCTAATATGTAACCATAACTTGTCTTTGTTTTAATTCTAGGTAACTCTCAACATGTTAAACGCTCCAGAATCCGAAATGGACGTTGAAGGCCTTGGAAACGATGTTAAGTTGGAATTTGAATCAAGCACAGAAGAAGTACCAACATAAAAGATGAAATATCATCCATATAGTATTTAGGTCAACCATCTTACATAGTAAGACGTCAAAAAAATGTAATATTAAATTAATGTAAAAACTAAGTTTAATAAATTGTCATAATAAACAAGCAACTTTTTTTTTAAGTAGTTCACATATAGACAACATGAGCAAGCAAGGGTTCCCAAGTTCTTATCAAATGGGGTTGGTTGAAGTCAAATGTAATTTACAAGAGGCCGTATTATTATAATGTTATATTATTATTTATTTGTTTAAAGTGACTAAAAAAGTCAGGTAACTAAATCCACTTTAATCCTATTGTGACATGACTTCCATTAAGCAGTTTACGTAGAACAATATATAATGTTTTTCATAAAAGTATTGTAACCATAAATATACTTGCATAGTTTTATTTAGACCACAACATTAAAAACATAAATTCAGATAATAGTCAGTTATTTTTGTAGTGTAGCGCTAAAATAAAATTAACATAACGAATATGGTGACCTGGCAACTTAATACGTGAATATTAATGACATTCGTGAAATTTGACTTTTATGTATTATTTGGTCCAATTTGAGAGATAGGGCAGTTTTTGTTTCGATTAAGGGCCTTTTTAAAATATTGTCTTTTGTATTCTTCGTAAATCACTCGGCCAACAGCAATGTTATGTTATGGAATATTTAAATAATAAAATAGTTAAATGAGGAGGTCGCGGCCTAATCATTGGTCGCCATTTGAGTCGATCGCTAGGTTAAGTTGCTCTTGCTGCGACCGGGTGATAGAAGAGTGACCCATTCCAGCACTGATTTATATTTGATATCCGACCTCCTCCGTGTTTCGGAAGGCACTTAAAATATTGGGACCCGATTAATATCACTTTGGTAGTAATTAATTTTAAAAATTTAAGAAATTAAGATTTAGTAATATAAAAATTAATAACTAATTTTGTGCGGTGTACACTAGTGTCGGCCTCCTTTTAGTACTTAAGGGTGTTCCTAATTGCGGTACGGCACGTTATTATACGACGCTAGCTGATCCAGATGTTAAATTGTGCTTGTAAATACAGTCCGTGAAGATAAGAAAACGTCGGTGTTTTATTGCTTGTCCAATATAACCCAGTCAAGGCACCGATACCCAACACTACTGTTAAACCTAAAAACATATGGGTCACAAGTCCCGGGCACTGCTATGGTTCCTTCCTCTGCAACGCGTTGGACCCGGCATCCGCACGGTGAATCCATGGAATGCTAAGAAATTCGTCTCTCGTTGTATATCACCTTCTATTTCGTTCGTGACAAGTTAATAGACGCTTATAAAGAAGACAAAACTTTTGCTGTTCCACGATACCTTAAGAGACGTTGAAAACTCAATTTCAAACATTACCCATATTCTGCCAACACTTTCATTCATGCAATTTGTGTACATTTCAACAAGTAATTATCAATGGAATTTGTTAAATATGTAAACAAAAGGCGTAACCAAGTCCTGTCACTGTTTCTCCTTGAATTTTCACATCTCATCAAACACCATTGTAAACGTACACTATTGTGTTGAGGAGGTCGTGGCCTAATCAGTGGTAGGCATTTGAGTCAATCGCTAAGTTAAGTTGCTCTAGCTGCGACCGGGTGATAGATGGGTGACCCATTCTAGCACTGGTTTATATTTGATAAGTAAAAAACACAACATTACGCTCCAAACACAACTCGCGGATGTGGCACGAACAGCTACCGAGCTGAAGTACGATTTGGCTGGACGTGTCGGATGATCTTTGGACTAAAATCCCCACTCTATGGATTCCAGATCAGAAACGTCTTCGCGGCAACCAAGAATAAGACGGAGGAATGACTTGGAACGTTATAATAGAGACTGGCAACGCATAGCCTTAGACAGAAACATATGGAAAGAGGGTAGGGAGCAAAGAGAAGAGCCTTTGCCATGCAGTGAGAAAAAAATAGACTCTAAATAATAATAATAATTAACATACTACATAAAATTATTAAAAGAAACTGTTTTCTTGATTTTGTGACGTCACACAGAGACGGAGGGGGGTGACGAAATGTAAAGACTTGTGACATGGACAGGGAAAGGTTTAAGAAATCGTAAAATTCGTGGTGCGTATATTATTAATTTACCTTTAAAAAATAATAAATTTACCCCTAATGTGAGAGCTTATACTTTGTTTTCTACAAAATTTTAAATACAATAACCGAAAAATAAGAATGTTTCGTAGTTTGTCTGCGGTTGTCTTGCTTATCAGATGCAGTGATAAATTCTACACAATGGAACAGAATTTGTGGAATAGACAGACGCTGTCTTGTCCGAATTTAGGTTCTTTAACCAATTAACCAATCTCCTTTTTTTCCACAAAACGTGAATGACACTAGCCGTAGAACATGCTAAAAACTCATTAGGAAAATTATTCTGAACGAAATCGGACAACAACTTTTGAAGTTATTTAACAAATGCGTTAATAGCGTATCACATACGGAACCCTTCCATATACGCGTGTCTTGACACGCTCTTGGCCATTTTTATTTAACATTTTAATAAAATTTCAGTCACATAGACAAGCTGTCTAACTATATTTTTATTAAACGCTTAGATAGAGTTTTGTATGTTATCAGTGACTAAAAATTCTTTATGCAATTTTGTGTCCGTCTTAGATATTGTTCAGGGGCATTTATTCTCACTTTTTTTTATATAACAAAGGGCAAACGAGTAGGCATTCACATAAGTGGCTACTGACGCCCATGGACAACTACAACACCAGAGGAACGCAGATGCGTTGCCGGCCTTTGAGAAATGAGTATGCTCTTTTTTTGAAGGCCCCTAAGTCGGCATTCCGAACGGATACGTTAGGAAACACTGAATTTTGTGCCATTAAGTCTACCAGTAAGTAATATGTTGCTAATTCTGCTCTCAGTTTCTTTTAATTCTTTATTGTTAATTTACAATTCATGCCAGGTGCATTTCTTAAAAGGAAACAAAACAATTATTTCATATTAATTTATTATTGGTATCGACATTTTTTTTAAAGCGAATAACAACCTTAAGGTTCACCCTACCTTAAGGTTGTTATTCGCTTAGAGTTTGTTTGTTTATTTGTATTTTTAGGCATAGGCCTTCTCAGACCTCTATTCTGAGCTTCCACATCTTCCACGAAAAAGTGTCTAGTTTTACAGAAGACAATCATTAAAGTCTTGTTCGAATACTGCTAACCCATACAAACAGTATATTTGTAAAGGTCAGTTATTTAAAGCTTGCAACCTACTACGATAATTTTTTCCCCGTATGGATCAATCAAATCTATCATTAGTAGATATCAGAGTGCTTAGTGCGAGTTTTCTAACTTTTACGCGTTGGTAAAGTTTACTTCAATTTGTATGAACATTGATCAGTGTTACAACGTTACCGCTAGGCGGCGCTGATCAATCTTCATACAAATTGAAGTAAACTTTACCAACGCGTAAAAGTTAGAAAACTCGCACTAAGCACTCTGTACTGTTCACAATTGCGTATATTATGAGAATACAGTTATTGCAGTTAGTTACGATATGACGCAGGTAGATGAATGGATCAATATTACACCGATGCATGTGCTCGTTTTATACTTCCATTACGTTTTATATGTATACTATTTGTTACCTGCAACTTCGTCCGCGTAAAATTGGGTGAAAAGTTTTAGCGTGATGATATATAGACTATAGCCCTCTTCGATAAATGGGCTTTCTAACACTGAAAGAATTTTTCAAATCGGACCAGTAGTTCCTGAGATATTAAGCACATTCAAGCAAACAGACAAAATCTTCGGCTTTATATATTATTGCCACCAAATTAATCTACCGCAGTCGATTGTCTTCCAAGAAACGACCCGTTAAATGGAATTAATAGGACGTAATGCGTTTGACATCTATAAAAATCTAAGTCTAAAGTAAACAAACAACATCGCGAGCCATATAGTTGGGGAGATCACGCTTAAAATGTCGTAAAGATTTTACCGTAGTTTTCGGGTGTGCTCAGTCAGAGTTATACAATAAAAAGTTTACAACTGTAGGAAAATAGACTCAGAAATGGCCACCGTTACGTAAATGATAGTTTAACCGCATTCAAATAAATACACAGCCGGTTTTGGACTGCATTTAACTGTAACAGGCGCGGATCTAGCCTTCAAAAAAGGTGGTGAGCAGAATACTTAATTTTTGGCAGATTTTAGACCAAATGCGAGCGGGCGTGCGTACTTGCTTATGATAAATATAGTGATGTCATTCCTACAAAGAATATGCATATAAAATATATGAGTTGATACATTGTTCTTTGTTAAGGTATTGGATATAATATTATCGGGCTTTCAAAGTCAAAATCGTTTATTTATGTAGACTTTTTTTATAAGCACTTACGAACGTTATATGTATAATTTAATTTTTTTAATCATTTAATAATTTGGTGATAAAATTAGCGACTTAAAAGCTAAGTTTACAAGGGTTCCTCGCGCCCCGCACTGAGAAGATTCCGCAATAAACTCAGCCGGGTAATTTTGTGTTTTCTAGGATCACCCGTAAGTAACAGACGGTCAAGAATTGTAAAAGTATGTATATAGTTTTTTTTCGTTCTTACGCATTTAGGAAAACAAGCGACGTTACAAGGAAAACACTAATGGTACAAGGTAATTATTTGTATGTAGGCATAATGTATGGATGCAGATATACAGTAGTCTAACTAGAATTGGATGAGAATTAATTTAGTTAGGAATAGGCTTCCGATACGTATCTATGGTCAAGACTATTTGTAGTGTTTACGGGTCAGTATACATGCTGCATTAATAGACAATGCGCATATTATCATGAAGTACTGTAGACCAAGTATGCTTAGGTATAAATACTACGTATTAATCTCCTTCTTTCTCACTTTTGAACTTCTACTTCTTCTTCACAGCTTAGAAATATCCAAAGAATGTTTTGTTAAATCTTCAACATGAAGGTAGAACCGAAGTTACTTGCATGTAGCAATGGTTTGTTATTGATTTAATTAACATATTAAGGCGGCCTCTACATTCATCTTCTGAAATACTGACAAGAGATGTACTAAAATAATTGGATTTGGTAATGGATGTGATTTTGTTTTCATAAGTTTCTCTTGGTTACGTCATCGCGCATGAATGGCTGGCCGATTTCGTTTATTCTTTTTTGTGTTTGTTATTGATAGGAGAAGGTTCTTATGAAAGAAAAAGACAAGGAAATAGCGCGGAAAATTATAAAATTT
>JANCMC010010408.1:0-11590 GCA_024363005.1 Charaxes varanes | reverse complement strand
ATAGTTTGAAAATAGTATTATATGGCATATCGAAAAAAATAATTATTATTATCACTAGTACCTATCATCTATAATTTGTTGAAATATTGCTTCGCTGTTTATGTTTAATATTTAAGCAAGTGAATATAAATTCAAAGTAAATGTAACATACAATCGGGTGCAATGTAATCGCACATGAGAGTATTTATTTTTGAAAAATATTTTTATTTATTATTTTTCTTTAAGAAAATACTTTTTTTTTAAATATGACCTTTAATGATCATTCACCGGATAGGTTTTGGAATGACCTTGAATCCCATATTTAAATATATATTTTTAAGTAAAAAAAATAGAAACGATTTTTCAACAAAAATGTTCTCATGTGTGATTTCATTGCACCCGAGTGTAAACACTGTTCGTATTTAATATTTAAGCGAGTGAATATAAATTCAAAGTAAATGTAACATACACTCGGGTGCAATGAATTCGCACATGAGAGTATTTTTTTTGAAAAATGTTTTTATTTATTATTTTTCTTTAAAAAAATACTTTTTTTTTTAAATATGACATTAAAGATCATTCACCGGACATATTGAAATGACCTTTAATCCTTTTTAAGTAAAAAAAAATAAAAATGTTTTACAAAAGATTGTTCTCATGTTCGATTTCATTTCATGTATAAATACTGATTATTTAATTAAATACAAAGTGGGCGAAAGACTGTCCGAATACAAATATTTGTAAAAACTTTTATTGCGCGCAGCATTCTAGATATAGAATCAAATCACATTTGTGATCCATTTATTTTCTATAATCGAGAGGCGAGCGGGCAAAAAACCGATCCAGTTGGTTTTACGACATCAAATTCATACGTTGGATAAATAAAAGATTATACGATATATTATCACCTTGTTGGTAAAGTTTAATGCTGGGAATGAATGCGTGTTGCTAAAAATTCTGCACCACTGTACTTTGCGCTATGAATAAAGATGTTAGGTGCAGTTCTATAGAACTTAATAATTTTAGTTTTTTAATACATTTAGCTTTTATAAGTAAGGTGACCAACAAGTATACTGTCCACCTGATTAGAAGTCATAGAGACGCCTGTAAATAGTTTATGGTATTCACTCATATGCCGATCTATCTCCGCCTCCGGAGGCGCCCCTCGAAGGTAACAAAACCTACTCGTCACCCTGAAGGCACTAAAATGTTTGATAAATGCATACATATCGCTTGGCAAAAACGTACGTTGACCCCTTGTGAAGAGCCGCTAAGGCGTCGTTTCTCAAACTTTTCTATTATCTGTTAGAAATGATATTTAAAGTCGCAGTTTCTTACTATAATTTTAAATATTTATTTGTAATGAAATAAAAAGCAAGGCTTTGTAAAATATCATGAAATTAATAATATGAAAGTGTTCAAGAGACTGACTTAATTACTAGATGGCGCCATAACATCAAAAACATTTTAAACTAATATAAAATCCCCCCCATCAGGTCGCGGTAAGGACTGCTTAATCTAGCGATCGACTCAAACGCCGGTCACTAATTAAGCTACGACTTCCTCAACATAAACAATTTCTTTTCATATTGTGATAAAAAAAAACCCCGCTAAAAACTGACTCCAAAACATATTGCAAGGGCATGTGATTTGGTCAAGTTTAACTTTATTTGGCGCCGGCCTTATCCGTTTCCGCCTAGCGCCAATTTGGTTTTTTTTTTATAAAGATTTGAAACAAAAAAATAAAATTATAAATATTTCACCTCGGGGATACATCGTGATACGAGATTTATTTCTTTTTAGGATTCCGTAGTACTACACATTTAAATTTCGCTCTGGAACCCTTATAATATTGCTCTGTCCGTTCGAACCTCCGTTCGTCTGTCTGTCTGTCCGTAATTGGTCCCTTCCTAGCATTTCCAAACTATTAGACGTAGAGATTTGAAATTTTCCACGTTGATAGAACATGCTAAAAACTCATTAGGAAAATTATTTTGAGAGAAATCGGACAAAAACTTTTAAGTTAATTAACAAATACGTTTATAGCGTATTAGATACGGAACCCTTCTATATAGGCTTGACACGCTCTTGGCCATTCTTTGCACCTTAAAAAGTATATAAAATTCAAAATAACATTAAAACATTTAAAAAAAATCAAAAGCTTTATGTCTCCAATGCTGCAACCGTGGACTGCGTACAACAATGAAGGTGCATTGTGATGAGATGTAATGCGAGTGCTAACTTAAGATATCAATAAATATCATAACAGTATATTTGTGTATTCTATAAGAGGCAAACGAGAAAGCGGTAAATGACTACCGATTCCCCCTGCTCATATGCAACACCGATCACAACTGCACCAGCAATCTCACAAAGCGAACGAAACGCGACAACAATACCATCACTTGCCGTGACAAACTATAACTCCTGTTTGAAATTTCAATTCCCAGAATAAAACAAATCCAGTCTTAAAAATATTTCTTTAAATATATTTATTATTCCGTCTATTGACCTAATAGATATCCAAGTATGTCTTATGCGTGTGTATTTTTGAACACGTACCCGAGTTTTTGCGACCTCCACTGATTTAATTCATCCCCGAAACATACACATTCGTCACTGACCATTAAGTTGATTGCACATTTGTGCACAACAAGACATACACTCTTAGTGTGCACGCACGCATTTGCACGCCATATCCTTGTTTAAAGATATGGACAAGGAAAAAATATATACTTTTAAAAGACCATATATCTATATGGTCTTTTAAAAGTATATATTTTTGGTGGTGTTTCTGGTGAATGTTAGATCGGCCTATCTAGAACGATCTAACATTCACCAGAGATCGAGTTGTGGTCGAAATTCGGCCACAAAGATTTAGGTGAATGCTTATTTAAAGCTATATATGCAAAATTTGAATTCTTTGTACAACGAAATTGTAATATTTGACAATTAATTTTTTCACCGTCGTCATGTCATACTTTGTCACAGTAATAAAGTAAAAGTTATACGATAATGTGTTTGTAAATCACGTAAAATCGCTTGGCATTGGTGTTTATGTGGTTGTATTTTTATAATTTAATATATTATCAATATTGCTTACCTACTATAAAAAATATTAGTAGACTCCCCCCAGGTATATAAACAAACTAGCTGTGTCCGTGACTGACTTCAGCTGCGTAAAGTTAGGTAAAAAAAAATGATTCTATTTTATCGTTATGATATATAGCATATAGCCTTCCTTGATAAATGGGCTATCTAACACTGAAATAATTTTTCAAATTGGACCAGTAGTTCCTGAGATTAGCGCGTTCAAGCAAACAAACGCTTCAGCTTTACATATAAGTAAGTATAGGCAGATAATTGTACCAAATAATATACACCTTCGTCCGCGCAATTTTTGTAAAATGGTGCCAAAAGTTTTCGCTTTACCTATGAATATATAGATAACAGAGCGTTCACATGCGTTAAAAATCGAAATATTTGAATTCATATATTTTAAGATGTCCTTTCTCACCACAACTTAATAACAGCTCTATACTTCCTTTTTTTACTTTCATCAACCTTTCCAAGCCTATTAAGGCAATACCTTTATGTTAGCGGTACCGATGAGCCTAATACAAAGGTATTGCCTTAAGCTAATAGATATTTCAAACCAAAACCCCAAAACCTGTACCTGTTTTGTCTTTGTCGTTTTTTAATGACCAGAAAATAAAAGAGGCAACAGAACTAAAAAAGACATTGGTGGATCGCCGTTAGAGACAAAAATAGACGTCATTTAAAATAAAAAGTTCCTCGATCCATTATGCCGATAAGTTTAGCTTTTTTTTTGACACGCAGGTACACGGCTCATCAGATGGTAATTGAAGTTTGATGTTTATCACCACAATTAATCATATAATTATTATTAAATTTGAGCTAAAATTATGTAGCCAAGTATAATAGGAGATTAAGTCAAAATCAAAGCCCATAGAAGTAGATAGGTAGGTGTAGAGTGCGCACAGTCAAAAAATGCACGCCCCTCCATATTATTCACCTCCACGTGTAAAATATCGTGTAGACGCAAACACGCAAGCTCGTCAATATCATTGGATTACAATGTGTGGTTGAGTTTGAGTTCACAATAAAAACGCTGCACATACAGTGATACATTTCTAGACTGTAACATTTTATATATGAAGAAGGATTTCGGTCTTTAGTAGATCTAAAATATTATAGCAATAACAAATCAAAAAACACTTCATGTACCAAATAACCTATGGCCAGTTTGTATGTATATTTAAGAACGCAACTATATGATAGAGTTTTAAAAACCGGAAAACTTGCATCTTTATTCACATAGACTATTATATATATTACAAGCCCTTGTGATAAATGTAAAATACATACTAGTATGAACACCGCTTTAGAGTGGTATTCTGTATTTTTAATTCTATGGAACCTATTCCACATAAGGCCTTTTATTAATTAAATCTTGTAAGAAATACTCCATAATTTCTTATAAGGACACAAAAAACACAATAGACAAATAAATGCATTTAACCCCACCAACAAATTTATTCATATCAAAGTATTAATTAAAAAAACATTAAAACTAACTGCTTTTAAAAACATAAATATTAAGTCACTCCACTTTTAACGAGCCCTAAATAAAATTAAAAGGTATTTACCGCACGAAAAAAATAAACAATCGCACTTACCGATAACCTCAATATCTACTTTCGCGTAACACTAATTTCACTGAACTTGTAGTAATAATTAAATTAAAAGCACAGTTACAAATAGGCAATAGACAATTATTTTTATACTCCTCTAAAAAGCACGTAACTATAACATGAGAATAAAAACTTGTTTGACATTTTAGGCCTAAACAAAGAAGGCGGCGGCAGTGGGCCGACGGCAGCCATCTTGTGGCGCTGCCGTCGCTAGCCCGCGCGCGCTCATTGGACGAATGACGTCATGACCGCCATATCGGCCCACCATTGCTACGAACCTACAAACATATCTATCAATTTGAATACGCAAAACTGATATCTATCTGTATATTTATAAAGCTTCTATTGGCGGGAATAGTAAAGGAGTGTCGTAGTTTATGCATCTATGCTCTTGGAACGGCATTCTTGTGCTTCATGTTATCGTTTTGGATCCTTTTAGGATGCACCCTAATCGGACAAGGGGACGTTTGAAATCCAAAGTGATAGATGACGACGCGTCGAAAGATTTTAATGGCCTGCTGATTTTAGTCACGTACCTAAACCTCGAATGTGCTGTAACAGGTTATTTTAACTGGCAGAGTATTCATTGATTTTAAAGACTTCTAATAATACTTACTTTATCTTTGTAAGATTTCCAGTATTTATAGTTATGGTATTTCAGTCTTAGGCCATAAAATAATACGTATTTGTGATTTAATAAATATAATATTTGATTTGAAATTTAAAGGAATTTTAAAGGTTGCTAGGGATAAAATAATTTTTCTCTTAAAAGATTTTAGTTAAAACTTGATAATCATTAAATAATTATATTGGTTATAAATATTTAGACATTATATAACCTATATTTCATAAGTTCTGTTTTAAAGTTATATTTTGGTAATAATCAAATTTTCGCGTTTTCATAAATCATAGTAAATTATTTTTTCAAAAGTTGGTTAATGAAGTTAATGTTATTATTCATTTAGTCACTTCATTTAAACCTATGGTATAAGTATAAATACTTTTTAATATAATGTCAAAATTAACAATTTAAATAGCCATTTAGTCAAACATAAAGTATTAATAAAAATTAAGTAGGTATATTTAAACATCTGTTTATGTGCCGACGGAATTACTTATCTCCCATTACTTACAAAAAATAAATATAAATTCATAATTTCTGCAGACCAATAAAAAGAGGCACAAGTAAACCTACTTTTAGTAACTTAGCACTAATCCATATTTTTTGGCGAAATAACTTTATTCTCTTTGTTTGCAATGCATTCGTACCAAGCATCTATTTTTTTTTTAAATATTTAGTAGTGGAGTTATGAATAGATTTTTATAAACTAAGTATTATTGATGTAGGTATATAGCGTAAATATTTTTTAATTTATTTAAAAAAAACTCAACACCAGTTGACCCATTAGTACATGGATAATTGCAACATAAGAGTATTAACTCATTGCACAAACATATGTTTTAACAATTAAAATAAATTAAAAAAAATACTTTAGACGATTATAAGCAATTATTAAGCAATAAATTAATGAAACAATTAATATGTACGATTTAACGTTTTCAAAGAAACAACATTTTCTAATTCATAAACATTTTTTCTGTAAAAATGTTAATATATTCACTTATCTTTCTTTTTTATCTCCCTGACAATTTAAACTCGTTCCTATAATTGGGAATTTGAAGCTACGTTATTGAAGAATTTAAAACAGTTAGGGACATACCAGATAAGGAATAGAATACGTTATGCAATTCATATACATCGATAGCGCATTTAATATAAGTCAAAAAGGTGATTTAACTCCAAATGTGGCATTGTAATTAGTTCTGTGGCACGCACCCGTCAGAAAAACAAATTATTTATTACGGAAAAGTATACCTAGATACATAGTCCAACACCACAAATTAGACAAACAGATATTCGATGATTGAGTATAAAGGCGATTATTTCTGGAATAGTCAAGTGCAAATTAATTACAAATAGTACGTAACTACGATCATGAAATATTCATACTACTAGACTTCATGCCCCATTTGAAATTTACTTAAGCTGTATTTACAAGGAACTAAATTTCTAGAGAAATTGTAAAGGAAAGGAAACTGTAAAGGAGAACAGCAAAAATGTGATTGACACAAATGATACATTGTCACTAACTTTACCAAAAGTTACAGAAGCCGCGTACGATTACAATATTTTCCGAGTTCTCTTTGTCCAAAAGTTTGAAGCGCAGGTAGCGATATATTTTGTATATCAACTTGTGTGTTTAACACGTATTTTGTTCATAAAGTACAAAGTTGTGAAAGTTGAAGATTTCTACGAAATTTAAGACTTTATGATGTCCTATAATTAAGGAATATCGTACATTTCTGAGGAAGCAGAAGTCAGCTGCGGTACTTCCGAAAAGATACGAGCTAGGGATCTGCAAGAAAAGACCTTCTGGTGAAGCAGTTGTCTGTCAGCCTTGGTGGTCAACCCAAACGAACTGCCTGCTCAGTTTCTCCTTGATATATATGTAAAAAAGAGGTAGTGAAGTCAAAGGGTTTATTAAGCAAATATGTCCCGATATTGGAGCCACAATCGCGCTCAAAGCCGGCGCCATTTTGATTGTCATGTCAAAGTTCACATTTATCATCTGTGTTAATATTTTTTTCTTTTACATTGAAACAAAGGTTTTTTCAGCCAGTTTGAAAACGTCGGTGAATTGCTTGGGAAGCGGGAAAACAATGGAATGTACAAGCGGAAGGAGGGAAAACCTGCGTGGAACTAAATGATTTATTATTATAAAAAGTTTTGCTAAGCATATTTAGTGTTAATTATGGAAGCTTTTATTAATAACCCCCAAAATTAGATGCAATAGGCTACATGCTTCTTTTTTATAACTAGAGACTTACTCTGTGTGAATTTAATAACAAACATATTTTGTTAAGTGATAGAATAAGGCGTTACTTTGCGGAAATCCAGGACATGCAGGAAAAACTAAAGTCGTAAGGTTGACTTTACGAATAACCTTTGTAGAGTCTATCTCCTGAGGATGTTTCGGTGTCGAAGCGAAACGTGCGTTGAGGCACATCGGAAAGTCAGTGTAGTGCTGTGCTTTTGTGGCGGATTCGATGGTGTAGCTTTCGGGTAGCAACATTGCACTGATTTTCCCTCGTAATCGTTCGCGGATTAAAGCAAAGTAGTTTAGTTTTTTATGCAATCATATTTTGTTTACAAATTCGATATTTTGCAAAAAAGAGCCTTTTACAATCCAACTGTAAATGGTAATTTCTTTTTAATTAATTTTTATATTATTCACATATTATTATGCAGATGTTCATGGGCGCCGGTAGGCACTTCGGTGCCTGCTGCCTGCTCGTCTGCCCCCTTGTAACATAAAAAAAAAGGAATCCCATTTTTTTATATTATTATTTCCTTTCCAAAAATACGTTTGAGGCAATATGTAATATTTATATGTTGTAGTTTAATGTTTAAAGAATTTAAAAAAAAAACCAGACGGCTTAGTCAGAATTTTAACATTGCCAGACGTGTGCAAAAATATTTAGCAAATAAATATAAAAAAATTTAATAGGATATTGTTTATAACTAAAAATAAAATTTTCTCAAAAGACCGATCATTTCTGTGGGTCTTTGTACCTGCCAGATGATTAACAAATTATGTATAGGTGCTAGGGAGCAGCGCTATAGGCAAGCCGTAGCGTGATAGAGAGCGTTTATCGAGAGGTTTGGGACAAGTTTTCAGCTTGCCTCAAATACCTATCCAAAAATTGGTGCCAGCTCTCCTGCTATTAACATAAAGAGGCTCTGCACACCTTAAGAATTAAAGTGATGCAAATAAAAATTCTTGTTTTTGATGACTCTGATATTCTTAAAGTAGTAGGTATTTTTTAATCATTAGTTTCTTTTCATTAACATAATATGGCATTTATTTCAGGACACCCCAAAGTAAGACTCTTCATAACCCAAGGTGGTCTGCAGTCCTCAGAAGAAGCCATCAATGCTGAAGTACCACTTGTAGGTATACCGGGTACTACGTCTGTATTGCCCCTATATTCATTGACCCATAAATGTGGGAAAATGTATGAGTCACGGTTAAAGATGAGTCACACTTGGTGCCAATTTGTACGGCTCATAAATTGGTGTCCTTTTATGTTTTTCAATTTAATGCAACATTCTTTATCAATACATAAAATGATTATTCGTATTGAGTTTTCAACAGTGTAAGCTTTTAAAATCCTATAAAATATATCTATATTTTTAATAAAGGCTTACGAGTTTTGTTGTTTTTTAATAAGATTTAGAGAACTTTAAAAAAATCTAGTCGAAAATTTATCCATAATAAAGGGAAAGAGACTTTTTTTTGTCTACCAGTTGTGAAATACTGGTTCTATTTTATTTATTTATTTTTATTTAAACGCACTAACGGGCAGGCAACAGGCACTAACAGGCAGGCGGTTCACTTAAATGACTCTCTACCAACGCCAATGGACCAAGAATTTCGCAGATGCGTTCTGGGCTTCAAGGAGGGGTTTGGACCACCAGGAACTCTCATAAACCGAACGAAACGCGACAATACCGAAATTATGAATATAATTTCAACGAATTTATGAATATAATGTCGACGTGAAGATAGACCTCGCAATGTCGTGAAATAAAGTAGACCTAGCTTAAATAACGTAAATGCATTTCATAAACTAGTTTCAGTATTCCAGAAATAACAGTCAGGTGAGTTTCCCTCGAGTTCCCGGTCGCAGCCAGAGCAACTTAACTTAGCGATCGACTCAAATGCCGACCGCTGATTAGGCCACGACCTCCTCAAATTTAGCGTGATAATATATAGCCCATAGAATTCCTCGATAAATGGGCTATCCAACAAAGAAATAATTTTTCAAATCGGACCATTAGGTACCAAACAAACTCTTCAGCCTTATATATTAGTATAGATAAAGATCACATGGAAGTGTTAGACTAAAAAGAATCCCATTTTTGTACAACAGTAAAGCCTGAATTGAACCTTATTAAGGGTTTTAATTTGTAAAGGAGACCATCTAAACAGATTTTTATTTATCCCTAGCTGACTTTTTTATTCCGTAATAAGACACAATCATAGTTGCAGTAAGCTAATAAATTTTCTAAATTCATCATAGACTATCTCTAATTGAAAACTCAGCTCGTGGCCCTTTAGTGACGTTGAAAATTTTCAAGACAGTCCCGTATTGCCAAAAACGATTGCCCCCAAAGCTAACATGCCCTGGGCGTAACATAACATTTTCCCGATAAAATGTTCATACATGTTTATGACAGTTCTTCGGCTATTGAGCTTTGTTTAGTTGTTTGCTGATTTATTACAATTTCAAACTGCACCGCTCTTATATTGGCCGGATCATTTACTTTATTTCAAGCATACGAATGGGAGATATTTAATTTTAAATAACACTAAGTTTTATTTAAGGATCATAATTGTTTAGCAATCTTAATTTGCGTTAACTGCTACTGGAATGCGTATTAGGAAGATTTAAGCATATAACTCGGGTGGGGCGTACATTAATCAAGAACTCGGTTTAGTGTTGCCTTGAGTTGTTTTACGTAGTAATGAAGTGTCTTCGTTAATTTTACGGTCGTTTTAATTGTTGTTATTTATTGAAATATTAAATTATAAATTGCAAAGTTCTGTTCGAACGTATATGTCTTTGTTCTCACTGATGTTAATAAATTAAATCTGTTTTTTAACCCTTAATGAAAATCGACCCTACATTGACCCCCTTTGATGAAATATTTTTAACTTAGGTAATATCGCACGTTTAGTCATAAAGTGATCTGACTCAAAAAAGAAGATTTTTTTGGAAATCGCAAAAAAACGTTTTGCTCTTTACGACATATAGCGATTACAATTCTATAAATTATAGTAATAAATTATACATAATAAAAGTTAATGAAGTGAATTATTATATTGCAATGTTATTTTAATGATATTTTATTATTTGTTTTTTTTTTACCTAAACACTTATTTTAGTTAAAACAAAAAAAGATGTAGTTTAGTGTTGGATAGAGATATCGATATAATTCTTAGATTGGCAGATAAAAGACGTTGAAAGGAAGCTGCCTGTATCATTATCTTACTTTATACCTAAAACATAATAGGTTGGTATTGTTAAGCGTGCGATATGTTGATTACAATATTATGCTGACAACTGCCCACTGCGCCAACGGACCAGCCATTATTAATAAGTATCATTAATAGATATTTTTTCATGAAAAAATAAATGCTTTTTAGGTAATTTCAATGTTCTTAGCACACAACTGTGCTTAGCAGCATGTGCTAGGCGTGAGTGCCTCGCGAATTTAAGTCTTTAGTATTGTCGAGCTATTGGGGTTATAGCTTTTAACAAAAATACAAAGGACACTTGTACTTTTATATTGCCATATAATGCTCTTTATATTAAAATACATATTAACATAGTACAAACTAAATACGTTATTATTATTTAGTGTTATAAATCCTTATCGTATCGTTCAGGGGTCTGCAACCTGCGGCTCTTTGGATGTAAGGTTGAGGCTCTATTCCCATACGTTTTTTTTTTGTTTTGAGGAATAAAAATACTTATATATGGATGAATAAACATGAAAAAGTTTTTATATCTCTTTAAAAACTTCGAAATTTTGTAAATAGTCATTTTAGGCTCTTCTCTAGTTAATCAATATTCACCAAAGGCTAAATGCCCGTGGCGTTTTTAAAGTATTATATCATGTTATATTCTTTATTTTCTTTCACTCTTCATTTCTTGTGGACTCTACTAGTACTCTACTCTACTCTTCCAATGCAAAAGGTTACCGACATTCTTGGTTCGTTTTTAAGGTCTTGGTGTACTACAAGGAACCATTATAATTTCACTCCGTC
>JANCMC010010401.1:0-11591 GCA_024363005.1 Charaxes varanes | reverse complement strand
CAACTTTTTTCTTTATGTTAAAAAAGAAGTATAACTTCAATCGAGTGGACGGAGTTAATTTTCAAATTCTTTTTTTTCTCATTTTTATGAAAATTTTACGTTATACTTTGAGGGCACTGAGTGCCCCCGCGTGCCCCCACAAAAAACCCCTAGTCTTAAGAATATTTAGTTAAAATAACGAGTAGATACATTATAAATTATTATAAACATACATAAATTATAGAGAAATTAAAAAAAAAGAAAAACATTTAAAAATGTTTGCCTTTGTTGTTACAGAAAGATTAATCGAACAAGGAGTAAGCGTTCGGGCTTACCTAATTTATATTATGTGTCATGTTATCAATAAAACGCTTTTAATTTTAGTATCGCGTGCGCGAAGCCATTCATTTGGTGGATAAATTGATAGTTATAGACAGACAAACCACCAAATAAATTATATTATTGGTTATCATCCAAACATCGATGATTCTATTTAATTGAAAAACCGCAAATTAATAACTATTTGAAAATTAAATTATTTTCATATCTATGCCCGTAGGGTATTTTTTTTTATTTTTATATAACAAGGGACAAACGAGCAGGCACTACTTTTAAGTGACTACCAACGCCCATGGACAACTGCAACGCCAGGGGGATCGCAAATGCGTTGCTGGCCTTTGAGAAATGAGTATGCTCTTTTCTTGAAGGTCCCTAAGTCGTATCCGTTCGGAAATACCGATTACCTATAACACAGGCATTAAGTTGTCTACCTTAGGAACAGACGTCCGTGTGTCATAAAGTCCTGTATATATTTATATTTATTTATTTAAGAACATATTGGCAACACATTTTTTAAGATTACTAATTATTCATTTAAAACCAATATTTCTATTTCTTTTTTTATTAAAATATTGTTAGCAATACGTTTTAGGTATCTCTAATTTTCCCTCCTACTAAGATTAAATTAAAAGCTTGAATTGAGATGAGAGTTAGGGTTAGGTGAGGACGATTATACACAAGCGACGTCGGGGTTTGAACCGGGTACCTTGCGTATTTCTATCCGTCCCTACTACTGTTGAGCTATTGGTATTCTATTTTTGAACAGTTGAGCTTAGATGTTAGTGTTAGAAGTGGGTGCAACGACTCGACGGGATCGGACTTGTTACTTTATCACGATTCTTGTAACTTTTAGGATTCTTGTAATTTTTGAAGAATCTTGTAATTTTTGACGATTCTTGTTACTTTAACAATTCAAGTCCATTATCTGACGCTTAAACATAAATTAAACAAAACAAAATAAAAAAGTTGTATTCGAATATTATACCAATAAATAAATAGGACTCTATATCACACGGACGTCTGTTTCTGAGTTAAGCAACATAATGCCATTTTCGATAGTTTTACTTACTTTTACTTCAGAAACCGAACGTCAAATGAAACATATTGCTAGCACGAATTTTTAGGCAATTGGACGTCTATTTCTACGGTAAGCAAGTTAATTCCTGTGCTAAAAATGTAAGTGCCTGAAGTACACTAATATTTTTGTGAACAAATATGTAAATCACCAAAACTCGAGGCGGGAATGGATTCCACATCCTCGCAGCGGGAGACAGAGTTACTGGCAACTGCAGAAACCTGGATGAGTAACACGTATATTGTAATAGAGATGGGGACATATTTCGTTGAGTGAGTTGTGAACTAGACAATTGTGAAAGTTATATAGTTGAGAGGAGGACAACAGCGGTACAAAGGCATGCAATATTCATGAATCAGGAATCTCAATCGCGCTATTAAAGTTTCAAAAACGGATTCATACGTATGCTGAACAGCGTGATCGTTCTAGCTCGTATGCAGCGCAGTACCTACTCCATCACAAATAGGAAGACGGATAAATTACAGACTGTTATGACTTTGTGCCGAATCTATAAATGTATAAAAGCGAACACGCCGAGCAGATTTGTATACTGCGCGAGCTGGCATGTGTAATATTTTAGGAGTTTTAAAAATAAATATTATTCAAATTTTTATAGAATTGATTATGTTCTTTTTTATATTCGTTCTTCTCCTAGATGTGATACAAAAATAAACGTAATAAAATGTAAAATTATGACGAAAAATAAAAGTATTAATGTTTACGTGAATATTATGATGTATTTATTATGTATCGGGAATATTTTAAGTTCATAAAAATGGCCAAGAGCGTGTCAAAACACGCTTATATAGAAGGGTTCCGTATCTGATACGCTATAAACTTTATAAACTATGCTATAAACTTTTTTTGTTGTTGTACTCATTATGTATTTCAACGCTGTACGTGCCTGTAAAAGTGTTTTACATAGTTTAAGGATTCCATAATTGTACACTTATTATATTTTGTAAAATGCTGTTGATTCGTCAAATTAAATGAAATAAAATAAAATAAAAATAAAATAAACGTATTTGTTCAATAACTTCAAAAGTTGTTTTCCGATCTCGTTCAAAATAATTTTCCTTGACAGTTTTCAGCATGTTCTATCAACATGGACAATTTCAAGTCTCTACGTCTAATAGTTTGGAAATACTTGGGGGAGGGGGCATCTTACGGGCGGACAGACGGACAGAGCTAAATTATAAGGTACCCTAATAAATGGCTAACTAATTGGTAGAATAGTTCGCCGTGAGTGTCGCGTAGGTCGTACGCTGAAAGGGGTTTACAGAGACATAATATGACTTGGGCCATTGCAAAATGCAAACAGTCACCAAAAATACTTGTATACAGTATTTTTAAATCAAAAGCAAACCGCCTTCAAGAACACCAACCGACTAACAAGGAAAAATAATTAGAACTTTCATATAATTTATTAGTCACCTACTCATGTGTTGAAGTCGGTACCAAGATAAAAAGGTTCCCTACGAAGAAATTAAAAGAAAGTATAATAGAAAATAAAGTATTGAGGATCGGGAATATGAGGCATTACTAAGACTGCTCTTAAACTCGTCTTGTTTAAAGGATTTCCCTATCCCACAGCTGGGCAAGCGTGTCAGAAATAATAATAACGAATAAAATTCTAAATTTCTGTTTTAACTTTAACATCCTATATACATAATGTAAATGCGCTTTAATTATTACATCATTATAAAGTTTAATATTCTAAATATTGCTATAATATTTACAATTAACTTAAATTTAAATAATAAGAAGAAAAACTATATACATAATAAATAAACTAATTCTAAATTAAACTAAAACGTAAACAAACGTACATAACAAAAACAAGTAAACACGTTACAAAAAAAAATTAATGTAAATTACACTTTACTAGTTGTTTCCATCGGTTCCGTCTGTAAAATTAAATCGCGAAAGCCTCCTTACTCTGGTTCTGTCGAAAAATTCATTTTTAGCGGATATCATTTAACTATAAATTACTTCCCTGCCATCTTCGTGTGTCTCGCGGCTTTCGAGATTACGTGATAGGTGACTTTTCGCCTTTATATATATAGATTATCAGTATATAAAGGCCGGCAGCGCATCTGCGAACCGGTGAGTGCCGGTAGGTGAGTGCCAGCTGCTCATTTATCCAAGGGGCAACATATATACAAATAAAAAAATCTAGTAAGTTTTTTTATAGACGGTCTTAGGTATTTAGTACTTAGTATTTAGTTTAAGTTTAAGGTTACTTAATGGAATAAAGAGTTTTATTATTATTATACAAGAGCGTACTGGATAAAATGATATTGCCGTACCTACCTAGACACAGGTTACAGGTAAATAAAGCCTACATAACAAATTATGCACGAAATGTCCTAAGGAATCAATTGGGCGACCGAGGAGTGGTGGAACGAAGCGGCCCCACGGGACAACTTCAGATTTATCTCGGGAGCTCACGACTTGAGAGAAACGACTTACATTTTTATCTTATATTTTATTTCTCGTGCATTTTCCACAAAAGTCATTTTTGCAATCGTACGATTCTATTTGATTGAAATCGTAATTGTAATATGATAACATTATATTGATAAGTGAAGTAAAAATTTTTCGGTACCATTTTTTTTTTTAAATATGCATTATAAATATATTCCTTTGCTTTAATTGGTTCTATTATTTATAAGTTATCTTTTATTTTGTTATCTATGTAAGGTTTTTTTTAACATATTAGTTTATATGAGATGATACTTTAACATGATTTTTATTGATAGTTTTTAAGATATATTGTGTAAGTGTGTACTTTGTTGGTGTAACGTTTCAAATAAATAAATATTAAATTATTAAAACAAAACTTCACGCAACAAATGCCGATCGATTTACACACACATGTATACATTTTATTATGGGATCATGTAAAAGAAATAGTCATGACAAAATAATGGATATATTTTGTGATCAGTTTGTCATATTTCGTTCTACTAGCAATAATAATTTTGTACTTTAATTAAATAAGCAGTAGGCGAATTTGAATTGTCTTGCGTCTTATTTCCCGTGTCCGCATTATGAACGAAGACCTTTTTTTGTTGTCTTTACCTCGCTACCGGTGCTATGGGTATTGTTTTTATGTATTTTTATACAAATACATACATTTAAATATGTTAACAATGAATAATAGAAATTATGTACTAATTGCGTTATATTTAATTAAGACACAGTATGAACAAGTGCCGGTTTACTAAAAGAGCATTATTTAACGCAAGCTCATCAACCCACGCTACTCCGATTGTGCACAGATGTTACTTTCCGACCGTGTGTTTCAGACGCTGTTATTTAATTAATTCCAAAGATATGCAGAATTTATTGTGTTGCTTGGAATACCACGTATTCCTAAATCGGTTGTAATTTATATATTTAATTTCTAGCTGTACCTCGCTACTCTGTCCGCGTGGGCCAGCCTTATCACTTAGTAGTATGAAAAATAGATGGTAGCAGATTCTCAATTCTACTGAATATGCATACAAAATTTCATAAAAATCGGTCAAGCCGTTTCGGAGGAGTATGGTAAGTAACATTGTGACACGAGAATTTTATATATAACATTAATTTATTGTATAAACAGTGTGTTTTTGTGTCAGATAATTTTTTAAACACTAGAATATAAAATTATAAATACACCAAATAAGTAGACACTTAAATAAATAAGTTAGCGTACGTTGACAACTAAGTTAAAGAGTGTAACTTTTAAAGAAAAACAATAACATGAGTGAGCTAAAAATCTAAACAGAAAGTAATAAAATTTATATGAAGGTATCATACATAAAAAATTGGTACTTCATAGTTTTTTTTTTAAATTGGAGGCATAAAAAATGTTCCTATTAGTCTTTAAAAAAAATTATAGGCTAAGATGGCCGTCTGCTTGTCTGCCGTACGCTTGTTGTTCACACACAGTAAACATTAACACAGAACAGAACAGAAACAGGACGTTTAGTTGACGACGAATTACAAGTTCGATTCGAGAAAACAAAAATCCGTTTAAAAGTTATAAAAGCAATTGGTCCCGCGGGACGCAGCGGCACAAGTCGCCGCGCGCCGTTTATTGATAATATTGGATTCGAATCTCGTTTCCTACAAAAATATTGAAAACCCTCAAGAAATTTTCCCATTAGGGTAATACGAAATAATGATGGAAAATTTACTTTGCCATTCCCCTTATAGACTTTATTATTTAAACATTATTTAATTGTTTTTTCCTACTTTGCTGATAAACTGCGTATTGACTTATTTATAACCTAGCTAATAATTAGCTTGCCTGTCTTTATGATTCTTTGTCGGTACCGTTATATATATATATATATTATAAAGAGGTTTGTTTAAAAGAGCCCAGTTTTATCTATACTACTATATAACGCTGAAGAGTTTGTTTGTTTGAAGGCGCAAATCTCAGGAAATACAGATCCGATTTTAAAAATTCTTTCAGTATTAGATACTTCATTTATCGAGGAAGGCTATAGGCTTTATATCATTACATTAAGAGCAATAAGAGCGGAGCACCAATGAAGAATGTTCAAAATCGGGCGTTCTTTTTCCCATTTCAAAGCTCCCGCTGCGTGCGCTGCGTAAATGGTTTAAGTTTCGCAAAAGTCATGTATGAATAAATGGTTCCCCTTTCAAAAGTTCTAAATAAGAGTCTGCGACAATATATGTCTATCTTTTAAGATCAGAGTAACCTTTTTTATGCTAATCAAATTTGTTCTAAAATAATGCATTATTTGTTAAGGTCATTTTATAAACATAATTTTAATCCTTATCCAAAAACTATTTTTAAGCCTCCAAGTGATAAGAGTGGCACGTGGAGACGCAGTCGTGCGGTTCAGCTAGTCAAAAATAAAAGGGGTCGGCACCCCTTATACTTTCTAGTTTTAGATCTCATATTAATCGCAAATCATATTATACCCCACCTTTTCAAAAGCACAATTTATATGTAAAAAATGTTCACGTAATAATTAATGAATTATTATCATTCGCACATGAATCAATACACTCATTTTGAAATACGAACAATGCGAAACGAAGAACAGTAGTGCGAATAGTGAACTACCAACGAATAAATTTAGTAATTTGGCACGAAGCTCTATAAACAAAAAGAACAAAAAAATATGCCCGGGCACCAACTCACGGGCGTATCGTAAAAAAGTCCGAGGCGATAAATCAATTCACATTCGAGAATTATTCATTGGAGTGTCGGTGTGTTTATTCGGCGGTGATATATGGCCGTTCGTAAAAACTCCATCGGACTATTAAGCGCCCGCCCGTGGCACTGGACTCGCGAACCACTCACATGCTTCTGTTTGAAGCGACGTCAAATTGACGCATCATTAAGTGTACTCTGGCCTCTTTGATCCGTGTTATACTGGCCTCTTTCACCAGTGTTATACTGGCCTCTGTGATCAGTGTCGCACTGGCCTCTTTTACCATTATAGAACGGAAAGGGGAATAAGAATTTTTATATTATTATTTTCGCGGTTCTTGAATGTAATCTAGGTTTTCTTACAATTTTTTCACACATTTCGACAAACATTATATCAATTACTATACATGGTAATGTTGTTGATGGCTAGGCATTCCGATTAGGTTATGCTCACATATTAAGCATGTTTCTAGGTCTATAATTTCCATTCTTGAATAGTTGTTATGAAAAAAATAAGGGTCACCGTACTGCACACACATAAGCAAGCATTACAAATTCAGCGGAGGGGCATGCAGTTTCAGCCTGAACGGACTCTTCTGCATCCTTAATTGCAAAACAAATATACATGTAAGAGCAAGCTAACGAAATCTAAAACTTTTCAATGTTCCTTCGTTCGTACCGGTTTAAATGCAACTCAGTTTCAGTCGGGTCTCGACTTTCGGTTCAACGGTCCGTTGTTTTCTCTAAGCCGGGGATTACCCAGGACTAGGATGTCAACAATTAGGTGAAAATATCGGACATTCCCAAGCGTATTTTCCCGGGTAGACCCGGGCACCTAAGAACCATTGTTTCAGCTTTTTTTATCGTTCATCTACTATGGCTGTGTATATAATGAACTGAGTATATCACTTTTTAACATTAACACAATTAAAACACAACAGACGTATCTAAAATTTATATTTTAACTAGCTGTACCCCGCGACTTCGGCCTTATGGCTTAGGGGTTTAAAAAGTAGTTTACGACCGATTCTCAGATCTACCAAATATGCACAAAAATTTTCATAAGAATCGGTCAAGCAGTTATGGAGGAATTTTATTACTAACACTATGATACGAGACTCATATACATTAGATATATAAAGGAACAGCTCAAATAAAATGTCTGCGAGTGTTCCAGCGTTGCAATTATCTATAAACGCTAGTCACTCAAGACGACCTGTTCTTTTCTAGCTTGTTACATAAAGAAATATGCTGTCGCACAACATGGACACCCTACGATGGTAATCCTGTAGGAAAGTGGACTTCGTATAAACATGGCGTCGTATGCATTACGGGAAGTTGACTCAATTTGAGAGACTTAAAATAACGACTTCCAAAGACCCGAGGAGTGCCGCTTTTGTTCAAGAGCTCTATCATTTCATAAAAAAAAAAAAATTCTCGTGTTACAATGTTACTTACTGCACTCCTCCGAAACGGCTTGACCGATTTTGAATGAAATTTTATATGCTTATTCAGTAGGTCTGAGAATCGGCTACTAGCTATTTTTCATACTCCTAAATGATACGGGTGGCCGACGCGGACGAAGTCGCGGGGCACAGCTAGTATATATATAATTTATTACAAAGAAACAAATATTTTACAGGGGTAACAAATATGTAACTACAATTAAACCCTGTAAACGGTTTTATATTAAAAAAAAAAAAAATAAGACATCAGACATACGCTTAGAAGATTGGTCAAGTCAGTCAGCAGGAGCAGTGAGGTATGCTGTAAGTATACAGCATACTTCACTGCTGTTAACAATTTATAAAACACAATGTAAGGTAGTTCACTATATAACTTTTATGAAACTATGTGCAGTTGAAATATTGTTGAGTCCTTTGTTTCTGGCGGTGGACGTGACAGCTGATACGCATTTTCAACTTTTTTCAGTTGTCATCGTTATCCTACTTTTAAGCTGCATGTTTTCCTCTAAAATGATTTACAAAGAAATAAAAGACAATAGAAGTTAGTTCCCCATATTCAAATATGTTTTATGAATTTATTATTTATTTATTTATTATATAAAGGCCCATCTATCACCCGGCCGCGGTATGAGCTGCTTAACCTAGCGATTGACTCACATTCTGGTCACTGATTAGACTACAGTAGAAAGGTATATCTTAAAAAACATTTGTCCTAACGATACAGTTTTTCAACGAAGAGAAATGCCTCTATACTGTAAAAGTGTATATGTATTAAAAAAAAAAACAGTTGCCTGCGTTTAATAATCAAAAGTGTAACCTTTGTTGACTGAGAGAGAAAGAATAATCAAGTAAATAGTTTGTTTTGATTTTTAAAACCACGTATATTTTTTAATTATTATTTACTAAGTATGAATAAAATATTGTGAACCTTTTAGTTATATATTTCGTTACAGTATGTTAATTTCTAAATAATTTGATCGTGGCTATTATGAAGTAATATCATCGTGTCTATTAACCAACTCTTTAAAAAGGATGGGGGTTCACAATTCATACAATTCAAGTAAATATCTCGATGCGATATTTCAAATTTCAAAATTCAAATAAATCTTATTATCTCGATGCGATGTGCGTAGACGCTACGCTCATTCGGAAGGAAAATGACACAATGATTTTAATAATTTGGTTGATAAAACAGAGAAGGACGTGGTCTAATCAGTTGTCGGCATTTGAATCGATAGCTAGGTTAAGTTGCTCTTGCTGCGACCAGGCGATAGATGGGTGACTCATTCTAGCACTGGTTTATATTTGATATCCGGCCTCGTCCGTGTTTCGGAAGGCACGTAAAACAGTGAGACCCGATTAATGTCACTTTGTGATATTAGTCGTAAGTTAGGCAAACGTTGACGTCTCCGCGTAGGTGCTGCAGAATTCAGACGGAATGCTGCAGCGCTGGTTTTCAAACGCAGCCTAACCTTGCGTCGCACAGGTCACGAATTGACGAGAAAAATAAAAAGAAACCAATATTAAATAGATTTCACG
The DNA here is from genome assembly GCA_024363005.1 of Charaxes varanes. NCBI lineage: Eukaryota > Metazoa > Arthropoda > Insecta > Lepidoptera > Nymphalidae > Charaxes > Charaxes varanes. The sequence continues at coordinate 2,014 of JANCMC010010401.1, read as the reverse complement.
CTGTCACTGACAACCTTTACAATTGTTATAGAAATACGAACCAAGTCACGGGCGATTGTTAGTAGTTTAACATTGACATTCTTATATGAGCTCGCGAAGTGTCAGACAGGTTCACCTTCGGCCAGAGCGATTCATTTAGAACTAATTTGTATGAAATCTAATTGCACGTATCGACTTGTGACATGACAGACCAGACTGCCATTGGCTGCCCCAGATAGGGGTCTGACCAATCGCGGTATATCTCTAGTTAAATCTGACCTAAATCACTGTACCTACGTAGAAATCGGAGGCCGTCTATTATCCATTATGCTCTTGTCATATAAGTTGACTTGCAATGCCTGCGACATTAGGTAAAAAAAATAGAATCAATTTTAACGTGGTGACATATAGCCTATAGCTTTCATCGATAAATGGGCTATCTAACACTGAAACAATTTTTCAAATCCAGCCAGTAATTCCTCAGATTAGCGCGTTCGAGCAAACAAAGAGACTCTTCAACTTTATATATTAGTATGAATAAAACTCTTCTTCCTAGCGTTATCTAAGACCAGGGTCCTCTTATATAGAGATGATATATATTACATATATGAACCGCCTGCTCGTTTGCCCCTTGTAACATAAGAAAAATTAAACACATAATAGAAGACAATCGGGATAGGAGACGCTCAGTCAAAAGAGAAAGTAGGTATTATGTCGTATCAGGACACAAAGGATATTTCATTGAAAAGAGATAGATATAAAGAGCTCCATAACCTACACTAACAAGGACACTTAAATTAGAAAGAGACAGTTTACTCAAAATTAATAAATTTTTATTTCGTTGGCGTAATCAGTGTTACGGCGATAGTGCGAGGGGTTTATGAAGTTAGAAATGCCAGAGCAGCTGACATCGTTGGCAAAAGGCCAGCGAAGCCGTCAATATTTTCTACATTTTTGAGTTTTCCAAATGAAAATCTAAAGTGTGGTGTAATTGCTAACGTTGCAATGTCTATAGGAAAGATTCAAAAGCTTTATAAATATACTATATATAGTTTTAGTATAGATTTTTTTAAATAAAATCTTTGGTCAGAAACGACCTCGCAGCAGGACAAGAGTCGGAGGAATGATTTGGATTTATTTGGATTGATAACATTTGACAAAAAAAGATAGAAAGAGGGTAGGGGGAACCTATGATCTTCAAGAAAAAAAGAGACTCTTTAATAAAAAATTAGGGTTTCGCAAAAAAAAAAAATTAACAGCCCTCAAAATTTAACAAAATCACTGAAGCCCGTCTTGTATAAAATAAAATGAAAGCTCCTCAAGAGTGGATGCCTCCCACCAGTCGACACCCAGTGCGTTGGTCGCCCTCCAATGCGTTGGTGTGACGAACTTAAGAAGTTTCAAAAAGATTGGGTGGTATTGGCACAGGACGGAGATGGAGGAAAGAGCAAATTGGTAAAGACCATTGCCAAATAGTGGGACTAAACAGATTAACTACAGGAACAGGGGGGAGGGCACAAAAAGTTAAAATCCTAGAAGTTAAATAGAATTAACGCGGACGAAGTCGCAGGCACAACTAGTACTCATAATAACAATATGCGTGTTATGCGAACACAGCTAAAAGTTGAGGAATTACATAACTTTGTTTTTAACCATATATTTACGTTAACAAGGACTCTTGGAGCTTTAAAAATTAAAAATAGATATATCAATTTCTGTCTACACCAATTTTACCACAAATAAAAATAAAATATAGAAGGGTTCCGTATCAGATACGCGATAATGGTTTTTGAAAAAAAAACTGCAAAAGTTGTTCATCGATTTCACAGTGAGTTTTAAGTATGTTTTTCAACATGAAAAATTTCAAATGTCCACGTCTAATAGTTTGGAAATGCCAGGAGGGCACCTTGAAAGACATTTTGAAGACGAATTGCTCGAAAATGGTACCCCTAATAAAAAGAGCTCTCCAATGATACCCCGTACGATGGGGTTAAATGAAAAATCCAATTCCACTTCACATGTATGGGGGCCATCT
>JANCMC010010387.1:73016-102148 GCA_024363005.1 Charaxes varanes | reverse complement strand
AAAGATAAATTCTTTTATCACACTTGTTTCAAATTTATAATTAAATTTCCATTAAAGGTTTTTTTTTAACTAGGATCTACTGACTTTTCATCGTCAGTCGTTGTTATTGCCTATTGCACGCCTCATAATGCAAAGCTTTATAGATGCGCTCTACTCCCATATCTTAATCAAAATCAGGTGATTTCATGCACTAAATATCACTCTATTCCTTTGGTATGCCACATATTGATAAATGTAAATACACACAGATTAAGATGAAAGTCGTGTTTGAACACTTTTGATACTTCGGAAGGATATTTATTTTATTTATTATTAGTAAAAACTAATTTCAAAAGTATTTCCATAGACGTCCGAATTTCTTCGTGTGTGTGGATTTGGCACGATCACGTTCGAAACAGTAAACTTATCACGTTAATGTTTTCTTTATTAGCTTTAGAATTACTGCGCGCTGTTTCCTTATGAAAATGGTTTTGTTATTCGGTATCGTTTATTTATAATTAAGGAAATCCTAGAATTTCACACATTTTCGGCATATCACTTAGCAGAATATTACCGTACTATTAAGTATTAAGTTTCTTTTAATGCCGGAGCCAGACATAACTCAAAGTGTTTGTACATTTTTGACCTTGAAGTCTTAAAAAATCTACAAAACTTTGCGCAGCTACTCATAGTTCCCGGCCACACTGAAATGAAGATGAATTAAGCTATGTCTGGCTCCCATTCTCTCAAAATAAAAGTTTGTGTAAATTGGCACGTTTTTGCTTTACACCATCCATAATTGAGGATATATTGGAAGACTTTTTTATACGATGAGGATATTTTATTAATTAATCTACATATATACATAAAAGCGAAGTTCACCTATCACGAAATTTCGAAAACCGCGCGACGTAATAAAAAATTTCAAGGATATAATTTTATTCATAGTTAGTACACATCCGTTAAGAACGGATTTTAGATAGGGCTATGTTATGGAGGTCTAAGTGCCCTCTCAAGTTTCATATTACCCGGACGAAGTCACGGGAAACGGCTAGTAATATATACTTTTCATGAGAAGATTCGAAACAGTTCCGTTTTTTATGACATATATTCCCAAATATACACATTTTTCTGATAATCCTTACAAAGTATAAATTTGCAAGCTGTTTCGATGAAAAGTATATATATATCTAAATTACGCGTCAAGTTGTTTGTCCACGATAGACTCCTAAAGTACTAAACCGATTTTAATCAAATTTGCACACGGTGTGCAGTTTGATCCAACTTGAAAGATAGGATAGCTTACATCTCAATTTATAGTCGCGAATAAAAAGGAGTCGCTGAAATGTTTGCACGTGCATAACTTCCGAACGATTGCACCAACTTGGATAATTTCTTCTTTGTTGTGTTCGTTCTTGTTAGGACAAGGTTTGTATGATAAAAAGGAATAGCAAAGTTAAAGTCAACTCGTCGACTTTCGTCGGTTCGAAAAGTTCGTGCTAGGCCTTCCATTTATACTCGTTTTTTAGGAGTGACTAAAAATCGGCCATTCAATTGATAAGAGCATTGCCTATTAGACCCAGAATAACAATAAAACTTTTTAAATAGGGAAGTGCAAGAGTTTAAAGTATATTATTATTAAGTAATTGGAATCACGTAGTATAATGTTATAAATATAATGTTTTTCCTGTATAATAAAATAAAACGATCACCATAAAAAAGCACTTTATTGTTCGTCTATTTGGTTATATTGCAAAACTAAAGGTAATATAAAATAATACTTATTTCTATATTTATAATACGAGTACATTTACATCCTGAGCTCAAAGGCGGGCCGATGATCTCCAAATCAGCAGATTGCCTGATAATTCAGTGATCAAATTGGCCAGCCCAATCGGTGAATCTGTGAGGTTTAGAAATTATCTCAGCACGAACATTTGGAACCGTTCAAAGTGGACGAGCTGACTAAAAAAATATTCGTGCTAGTCCCAAGCGGGCCCTTCATACTGTGAACGCGGGTTGAGTTAGCAATGACTAAAAGCGAGCAACGTTAAGGACGAACCTCCTGAGGGCCTAGCACGAACACGTTCGTTCCAAATAAAGTCAACTCGTCGACTTTCGTCGGTTCGAAAAGTTCGTGCTAGGCCTTCCATTTATACTCGTTTTTTAGGAGTGTTGAAAACCAAAAAGCTCTAAGCAGCTAAGATGAAAACTCTCTGATAATTACGTTTTAAAGTATCCAGCATATGAAAATATCGTAAAGTAGAACACGCGTATGAGTTTAGTTTCAGAATTAAATGTGATTTAGAAAAGTTCAGAGGTTCTAAACTTTTTTATCTATGTAATTTTGTACAAAACTTTGAAGGAATATAATATATTCCTTAAACATATTGTATAATAGTGATGTACCCATGTGTTAAAATTTTAAAAATAAATATTTATGAATCAACTAAATCCTCTAACAGCTAAGAACCGAACAAGGATCGATTTATTATGTAAAATAGTTAATTTAACAGTGATCTAGTAGCACCTCTTTTTGCTTGCATTTTTTTTTGTTTGAATTTTAATAATCGCACCGGACACGATTTATGTAGACCTCAATTACTTATCCGGAAGTTCCACAGTGTACATTTGGGCTCAGAAAGAGTTTATAGATATTATCTCAGTTATGAGACTCTTAATAACTCTTTAATTTTTTGACAAGATGACAGAATTACTATATGTCGTTATATCGGTTATCATTTTTACCTCGTTCATCACGTTAGCAATGTGAATTGGAATTGCTAAAATGTTATTCAGTTGTCATCATTTTATTTTTTTAAAACTTAATGTAATAATAATTATTATTTGTAGCTTTTATTTCCCATACAATAATAAAATTCTCAACGCATTAGCTCGTATCGCGATCATATTTTTAATTATTTTTAAAAGTTTACATCTCGTCATGAAAATAATGAAATGACTTCTTTAGCTTTATGATACTAATAAATAAAGCTGAAGAGTTTCTTTGTATGTTTGCTTGAACGTGCTGATCTCAGGAACTACTGGTCTTAATTGAAATATTTTTTCAGTGTTAGATAGCCCATTTATCGCGGAAGGCTATAGGTAGATATAATCAATTTAAAGCTAAAATGTAATCTATTTTTTTTACCTAATTTTACGTGGACAAAGCCTCGGGCAAAGCAAGTGTCTTATATTCCCTTTTTGCCTCTTACTAAGTTTAAATTAAAAGCTCGTGTTAGGAGTGGGCGCCACAATCGGGGTTTGAACTGGATACCTTGCAGATATCAGTCCATCACTTAGATCGCTGAGCTATCGAAGCCTGTAATAAAAATAACAGCTCACATTAACTTAATTCGATACTTGGTTTGGTAGGGATGACTTTGTCCTTTTTTTTTACTTTTTTTAACGAGTTAACGACGCGACGCAGTGATCGAATGATTTATTTTATGGCCATACTTGGCTGTGTGGCCAACCCTACAATTTTAAGACAAAACTGTTCAGTGTCTTTTTTTTTATTATTTAACAAGGAGGGATGTCAGTATGGAAATATGAAAATCAACATGACTCTTGTTAAACGAAGAAATCAAAAAAATATTTGATTAATAATCGGTGACTATTAGTGGCCACTTTAAAGAGGTTTCTTAAACCTGCACCTTAGTCACAAGTCCCGGGCACTGCTATGGTTCTTACCTCTGCAACGCGATGGACCCGGCACCCGCACGGTGAATCCATGGAAGGCTAAGAAATTCGTCTCTCTCTTTTTGGTACAATTTTGTTTGATGTGTTTTTGTTTTGCAATTTATGTTCTTTTTTTCCATAATTAAGTTTAATTTTTAATCCCTTTATCTAAACTATTTATATTCATTTGTAACTATTTTAAAGTTGTAACGTTATATTCGGTACCTATAGCACAAACACAAGTTAAAAAAATTGTTTATATTTCTGCCTATCTATCTGTCTGTTTGTTCCGGGTGATCTCCGAAACGACTGGGCCGATTTTGATGGAACTTTCATTGTACGATAGCAGACTAAAAACCCTCAAAATTTTACAAAACCATTGAAACCATGCGGGCAAAGTCGCGGTGAAAAATATAAATACAAAAAGCAGCAATGACTAATACATATGTACTTTATCGACAAAACCCATCAATACTTTGTGTCCGATTTCCATTATCATTACCGATTAAACATCGGCATTTTGGGCTAAATCCGTATATTGATTGATTTATTATGCTTGGTTTTACCCCGAACAGAACTGTCTTAAAATAATCTTTTAATCTATTTGTTATCAATTTTGCTGTTTATCTGTGGTGAGGTACATCTTCTAAAGATAAAATAAAGGTAAAAGCTTGCTAATTTAATCAGTTTTTGATTTTCTAAGAACTTTCAGTTTGACCCTCGTACTACTGTCACGGACGCTATAGGTGTAGTGACAATAGCAGCTAGGGTAGACCGGGGTCGCGTACCCGTAGTTGATGATCCAACCCCTGGAGGAGACACATTTATACAGGCGTTAATTTGCGAATCTCAATAAATTGCTATTATATTTCATATTGACATTCATTGGGAGATAGTTAGAGAGTGATTAGTAGATTAGTTCATTTTCTTATATGATTACAGGACCACTGCATTACTGTATACACCTATAATAGATTGTATATGCAGTAGAACTAGATGATATATTATTTTCTCGAACTTGCTTGGAAATTTGAGTATTATTTTGACAACCTTCTTCGAGATAAATCGAACTTGCTGTACTGGTCTAGCAGCGGCCGGCAATAGTTGTATAGAAATTCATATCTGTCGTGTTTAGCGGCCAAATAAATTTCTATGTAAAATCATATTTGTCGTGTAATTTAAAAATGGAACAATCTTGTACTCCGCATTATGGCCACCAAAGAGGTAACTTATCAAAGGTTTAATTTAAATTTCGAACTGGCTTGCACATAGAAAACTGCTTAGTGAAATAAAATACTTTGGCGCATAAAAAACTATTGTTATTAGTTGTTCGGCAACTTCGTCATTGGTTTAAATTCTTTTAATTTCCGCGCATTATTTGAGAAAAGTAATCTATTTTATTACGTTTCTATATTGTATTTTTGGTGTGTCTAATAAAATTAAAAAAAACGTTTGTATGAAAAGCGTTTGAGCACATAAATACAGTAGCGCGATATTGTAAATACCAATCGTGACAAAAAACATTTCCAATATAAAGTCAAGTTTTATTTGTGACGCTGTGTCGTTGTTTTGCAGGCAGCTCGCTGTGACACCTGTCATTGAATTGCGATAAAAATGTATTTGTCTTTGTGAAGCTGACGCCGTGTTTTTTGCCTTTAAAGGTAGGTAAACTAACACTTTTTTACATATAAGTCAATTTTAATTGGACATCTGACAAGGACTAAAAGGCGCATTCTGTTCACGTGACAATAAATCAAGACCAACGCACATAGACGCCTGCATTGTATCCGTGGGTATGCTCTTTGCCTAAAGGTACCCAAGTACGTCCGTATTGGTCCTTAGCATTGGTGTGCGTGTGGTTTTATTATAATAATGTAACGTATTCATTACATTAATAAAATAAAAACTATCGTCACGAATAATAAAAATATAAATGTGGTAAATTTTACACTCTACCATCCGCGCAATTTTGGTAAAATGGTACTGGAAATTTTTGCTTCACGTAAATATATAGATAGATACTACAGCTTCTGTATTGGAAGTTCCTTTGTCACGCTGTACTATGTCCTTGTAAAAAGAGGGGTTTATTTCGCTAATAAGAGTCAAATACTTCATGAGAAATACAAGCGTATAATATCAACAAACCGACGACATTATGGTTGTTACAATAATTTCCTATTAAATCAGGAGTTTATTAAACGGAAATGCTGGTTGAAAAGAATTCATAATTAATTCTACGAGGAAAGAAAAACAATGATTAGGAACCATTCTTGTTATTCTAAACGAAGCTTCTGTATTCTTTTGGATTTCATTATGTTTTAGGCACACAGAGAGTAAGTTCTTAATTACTAAGTTTTAGGGTTGTTTGTCGAGCTGGTTATTAGCTCTATCTTTTAAAATATTTTAAAATGTGCTCGTATTTTTCTTTGCCAAGGAAATTACAGTGTCTGAGTATTAAAACTTTTATACATTATTTTTCAGTCATGAACGCAAAGGACTAAGAATTTGATAGTATATATATACTAGCTACGCTCGCGATTTCTTCCACGTAAAATTAGGTAAAATAATTAGATTCAATTTTAGCGTGACAATATATATACCCGGTCACGGTCACACGGTCTTAGTTTGTTTACTAGAATGCGCTAATTTCAGCAACTACTGGTACGATTTGAAAAATTCTTTTACTGTTGGATAGCCCATTGACCGAAGAAGGCTATGGGGTATATGTCATCACGCTAGATGTTTTCATCTAATTTAACGCGCACTAAGTCGCGGACACAGCTAGTTAAAAATATATATCAAATTAATTTAAAAAAAAATTGTTTTGCTGTTAATACAGTTACTGAAGTGGCAGTAAGGTATACGGTATGCAATTGGATATTTACACTGTACTAAAGTTCGTAAAGTACCCTTAAAATGAGAGGAAACACGAATACTAGACTATTCAAGGTATTCTTCATACTCTAGCACGAACAAATACAAATATTTTACATAAAAATATGTGCGAAGTGGCGGACAAAGACTAGGTTATAGTATAACAGGATAATAACAAAGAATAATTGAGAATCCGTCACCAACAACCTCTTCACGGTCTGAAGACTTGATTAATTGTAATCTCTTTCCTTTATATGTCGACACCAAAGATCTGAGGATTAATTTTCACGTTATTTAGGAAACGACGAAATTTATATTGTACTAGCTGTAGCCCGCGAATTCACTCGCGAGAATTTTAAGGGTTTTTATGGTTTCGTGCGGATCCCTAATTACTTTTTAAAGTACTGGCCCGTGCCATGGAAAGTCGTGTCGAAATATGCCCAGCCGTTTCGGTGATTACTCGGAACAAGCGGACAGATAGACAAAAATGTTAATTTTTTTTATTATTATTAATTTTCTTGTTTTCTTTACCTATCGGATAATAGTCAAATGCGATTAATAAAATCAGAGACTACAATTTAATCCGTAAGTAAGTACAGATTACAAAAACAGCTCTGAAATTTTTATAATTTTCTATCATACATAAAGGGGATTAAAAATGTAATTAATATTTACCTTCCCTAAAAGCTTTCCCGTGTAATCATATTTAATAATCCGGACTGATTTCAAAGGCTGTATTAAGCCAGGTTTATTTAGAGACATTAAAAGACCTCATTATGAGAAATAAGAAAAATGTCTTCTTATTACGTGCGAGGCGAAACGGTGTAACTCACGAAGGCACTTTTTTTCTTTTTGAGTCGATCGCTAGGTTGAGATGCTCTTGCTGCGACCGGGTGATAGATGGGCGACCCAGTCTAACACTGGTTTGTATTTGATATCCGACCTCCTCCGTGTTTCGGAAGGGACGTAAAACAGCGGAACCCGATTAATGTCACTGAGTTATATTAGTCGTGTGGTTGCAGAGATCTTAGGGGTTCCGAGGATGACGTCAGATGGCAATCGCTCATCTTAACTCACCCCACAGCCACATCCTCTACAATCTAAGCGGACCCTGGTCCTAGACCGGGATAACGCTAGAAAGAAGAAGAAGAATCAGCATATAAATGATATAATAATAAACAGATAGGACTATATCATACACGAGCGACTGTTTCTAAGGTTAACACCTCTGTTATTGGTAACAGACGCCTGTTTTCCACAAATATTTTTTTAAGTAATACAAAAATACCCACATATACATCATACACCCAGACGCAAGGCGGGAAACAAACCCACAAAACCGGAGCGAAAGGCAGGTTAACCTTGCAAACGGACCAGACAAATGCAAATTTAATCTCTTTCAAGTTATCCTAAACTTCACAAGGTTTTAAAGATAACTCTCTTAAGATGCGAACCTTAGCATGGTTTTACCAATCTCCGAACATATTTATACAACTCAATTATTGTTTATTTTATTCTATAATGTCATCATAACGGTCTCTGCATAAAAATAAATATGGAAAACCTTTAACAATGAGTTCATTACGAGGTCCGCAATACTTGCATACAATTCTTACAAAGTGCAGTAACTTCTTTCAGTTCTCCATTTGGCAAACTTCCCTGGTTTGAAACCAGGGAAGTTTGCGTCAGCGAGCATAAAGTTTAGGCGACTTCAAAATTCTTCATTCGTATAACGGATACATTTTGCACCTCAGTTTCCTTTGTTACTCAGGTGGTTCTCATTCCTTTTTGTCAACTTTTTATATGCACTACTATTACCTACTTCTACCTATTTATTTTCCCTATTATTTTGGACAGGTTCTCTTATTAGCTATAATATCGCCAGATTGGAATCAATCAATAACACCTGAGACAATATGCAATTTAGGCTGTGCATTTATACCTACTATGTAGAATGTAATACTTATATCTATTCTAGCCTTTACTTCATCTTAAATTTCAAAAGTCTTATGGGAAGTGCTAGTGATTGATGCAGGTATAAGATTCTTGGGAAAAGGAATTAGTTCTTTCTAATAAATAAGCAAAACTCTCTTCTTCCTAGCGTTATCAAAAACCACTTTTTTTTTTATAAGATTTTTTTCGTTTTTTTTATAGAATTGCAAAATAGCAAAAATAATAGGTGAAAGGTCATGTAAATCTTACAATAAGACATTTCTAGACCTAGATTTATTTAATATAAAAGTACCTTCTTTCAAGGTGAAACATAGGAAACAGATACTTTTGCACAAAAATAGTTTAAATTAAAATTAAGTAATTTTATTGTTATAATTGCTCTTAACTTGTTTATCGTATACCTTATAGAGGAAACTTTAATGACTTAAGAACTATTATTATTTGTATAGATATATATTTTTAAGTATGTTATTTGTTTCCCAAACATTAATAAAATATATAAAGAAACAATCTTATTACAGAAATATTATTATATTTTTTATATATAAAAATCGACTGAACAAGCCTTTGAAATGAGGTCCTCCTAAAGCGCTGGACCGACTAGGATGAAAGTTTGTGTATATTCCACGGGGTTCGTATATGGTTTCAAAAGATAATTGTAGCCGGTATGTGGCGCTGCTGTCGGTATATAATCGAAATATTTCTCGCTATAACTCAATAAAATGGCCAAACGCGTGTCAAGACACGCTTTTATAGAAGGGTTCCGTGTCTGATACGCTATTAACGTATTTGTTAAATAACTTCAAATGTTGTTGTCCGATTTTGTTCAGAATAATTTTGCCAATGAGTTTTTAGCATGTTCTATCAACATGGAAAATTTCAAGTCTCTACGTCTAATAGTTCGGAAATGCTAGGGGGGGGGGCAGATAGACGGACGGACGGACAGAGCGGTCAAATTAAGGCAATAATAGAAAATAATGATGTTGAGGCTGTTTACATGCTGGGTGACTTTAATTCTCATCCACATACACCTTTCTGGAATGAACTTTGTAACTTTTGTGCTGAGCAGTCATGGTTATGTGCGGATGTTATGAAGTTAAGTGTAGACTCAAATACATTTACATATAGGAGTGACATAAATGGCAGTCGGAGGTGGCTGGATCACTGCATTGTAACAAGGTCCGCCTGGCAGACTGTTGTTGATGTAGGTGTTCGTCACGACGTCTACTGGTCTGATCACCAACCGCTCATTGTTGAATGTGACTTAGACTTGGTAGTCTCGAAACAGTCTATATATACAGGGGTAGTGAATAAAATAATCTGGGGAAATAGATCTCAGGAGCAGATAAATAGATATCATGAGAGCTGTAATAGCGAGTTAAGAAATGTTTATTTTCCAGAGATTTTTATATCTTGTGGCGATAAAATGTGTACAGACCCCAGTCATAAAAAAGCTTTAGACCGTATGTATGCAAATATTGTAGAAATACTTTCTCACGCCGCTCTAATAACGCACAGGGGTGGAAATGGTAGTAAGAAAAATCGTGTCATAGGATGGAACAAGCACGTTCGAAGCGCGCACTGTGAGGCTCGGTCTAAGTATTATACATGGTTATCGTATAATAAACCTCGGGCTGGGAGGATATGGGAGGATATGTGTGAAAGTAAGTTATAATGTATGTATATTATAAACTGGTGCGCTGACTAGAGAATATGATAAATAGCTCAATTATTTCCTCGGAACACCTCCACTTTCATTTTACATTGAATAGAAGTGAGGATGGATTGGACAATTGCGTTGGGAGCATTTACGATTTTCTGCATCGTTTTTCGATTGATATGCAAGTAAAATCGAAATAATTATTTTTTTTCAATCTTACTTTTTAAAGTTTAAAAAGGGATTACTGCTTGCTTTATAATGTTTACATTGTACTTTTTTAAATGATGTAAGAAAAGGAAATTTTACTAAGTATTGTCTGTGTACTTAAAATTTCTCAATTATTTAAAAGAATATTTATTAATATCGATTAGAATCTCGATTAGATATCTTTAATAGTAATGATCCTAAATTTTTGCTTTTACGTGGCATTGATTGTCGATCTCAATTCCCTGTAGAATTGAATCTGACTACATATAGATATACAAATATTATTTAGTAAAATTCGTGTACAAAGTAATATTGGTAAAAAATTAAAAATTAGATTCAGTTTTTTTTATTTCCTACAGAGTTTCGAAAGGTAGAACCTTTTATAGCAAATTTTAACTTCTTTTAGAATATTTTAGATTTGAAGTATCTCAAATAAACAAAAGACGAAAATCCTGTTTTAAATTATTTATAACTTTTGTCCTTTTTGCGAGCACATTTTTAATTTTATCAAAAACTGCAAAAAAAAAATTGCCCTCACAAAGATCAAAGTTGCTACTTATGGAAAGTCCAGAGCCAACTTCATAAAATGTGAAATAGTTTAAGTTAATGAATAATTTTATCATATAAATATAGATTTAATAAATAAATAAAATTCTTTATAAAAAAGCATTAAAACACTAAAAGATTATCTTTGGGAAGTTCAATCGCGGAATTACAAAAAATATAAACGGTTTATTAATTCTTTTAAAGCATAGTAACAAACGGAAAACCTCAAAATTATTCTTGGTTCAAGTATTAGCAAAAGTGCAAAATATATTTTAGTTCTAGAATAAACAAGTGCAAATACATTAGTGATTTTTGAGTCATTCTTAAGATTCTTTATTTGTTAATGACTATTACTCATCAAACTATTAAGTCGTTAGTCTTATTATATTGTATAGAGTATAAAATATTGCTTATCTATTATTGACACATACGGACGTCAAATCAGAAAATACGGACAAATGTTTGAAATCTTACTTATAAAGTAAAAAAGTTTTATAGTGTAACAGAAATTATAAATCCCCTATTTGCCAAAGATAGACGAACGGGCCGTATCAAAGAATACTAGATTCAATGGTGTAAGTTATAGTAAAACTTTGTAACAAAAATTTTACTTTTAGGTAAGAAAGAGCGTCCAAAAATATTTTTCTTAATATAATCCCTGAATCTAATTTAAAAGGAATAATAGTTAAAAACAAGTGATCAAACAAGTGTTCAAACATTTGAAGCAATGTGTGGTGCTCACATTAGTCTCATTGCTTCGTACCCATGTGATAGATTTTTGAAGCAGGGATCACACTTGATACCTTAATTTTCGATTATTCTTATTCGGGATTTCCGAGTTTAAAGAGGTTTTTAGACCTATGACATTGATATCATAATGATTACTGGATATGTGCATGACTCTAGATATCGCTTGTGTTATCGCTTTGTTCGCATAAAGATAATTTGCATACAATTTTAATGACAATTTAGTGCTAAATCGTATTATAAAAAATAATAAAATGCAGCGAAAAGCCTTACGCTGCGTTCACACCCGTCGTGTGTAGGTAGGTCGCTGTCGGATCGGTTTTTAGAGGATCCGATTCAGTGGCATAAGTACCTCATTACACACGTTCACACGTGCATTCGGTTTTTGTTATGTCTTGAAACCGAATGCACTCACATGAGCGCGTGTATTGAAATATCGGTGACAATGAAGCGGATTCAACAGCGACATACACACGACGCCGTGGGAACGCAACGCTACTAGTAATACGATTATTTAAATAAAAGCCCATTGAAGACGTTATTGTTTATAGACTTAATTTTTTCCTAGACTTTCCAAAATATCCTTATTCAATTATTTTGCAGGAACAAGACTAAGTTTAGTCTCCAATGATGGCCCCGTCCTGTTCGTTCAATCAAGTAAGAGCAGTATGGATATTAGGATAGAATTTGCAATACAGGAAACGTTACATATTAAGTTTATGAAAAGGATTATTTGTGTATTTATAGACATTTAAATTGCAATTTTTAATAACAGAAAGCAAATAATCTTAGGTGAAGTAGAAATATAATATAAAAAATATTTCTGACGAGGCAAGGATTCTGTATCAGAAAGTTTATATTTTAAATCTTGCGAAGCATCAAAGAACATGTTTTTCCAATTAGCCCAGTGGGTAAATGTCCGGACCGCCATGTTTTTCGCTCTTTGAAGAGGAATATTTTCTATTAATGACTTATATTAACTTCGCTTTTGCAAATAAGCTTTGAATATTAAACAAGATTTTAAATAGTGCATTATCAACAAGTCTTTTTGACTTTGACCGTATTCCGGCACATTTTAAAATAGCTCCGGCGTTTAATAATCGATGCGACATAAAGACTTTCAATAGAACTTCTTTCTAAAGGATCATTGACTCTGAAGTTCGTGCTGAAACTAAACCACCATCTCATCTGCCTCTCATTTCTATTAAATGGAATTCCATCTGAAAAACTCTGGATAATTCTAAACTATTATAATTGAAATATATTATTTCTGTAAGAACTATTTTTGAAAGAGTGGCTAACGAGTTTCTTGTTGATTCTTCTTGTGGTTCGACTCTTCCGAATCAGTGGTAGCTGTTAAAATATTTGACGATTCAAAAGCGGCACTCAAATGCGGGGGGAGCCTAGATCTGGCTCACCAGTCACACCAGCATCACGAGGAAAGTCGAGTGAACGTTGTCGACATGCGTTGTCGGACTCAGTTGTTTCAGAAGAGAAACGTCCGCCGAAATCACCTACGTCAATTAAACATAAGGATCGAGAGTTTCGTCGGCGTGCTGATGATTGTGAACCATTGGCGCAAAGTACAACATCGTCCCGGCAGGTAGAAGACTTATCTACGTTTAACGGTGTGATAGGAGAGTGCCTAATCATAGAGGAACAATCACCTATACCCCAAAAAGACGATACCGTTCTGTGTGTAGATATCTACCAAGAAATAGAAGTCACAAAAGGAAACAACGGTGAAGAGGCAAACGATTTCGTTCGAGCGTCGTTGAGCGGACGACAAGTCGAACGAGCTATTACAGAAGTTCATGAGCAAGAACGAAGTGACAAACCCTGTTTCATATATGAAACAACACGTAAGATGAAGACGTCTTCGTCATGTCGTCATTTAGTACGGAGAAACGTAAAGGAACCGCTAATACACGAGATTGAACGACGAACGTTTGTGTCCAAACTCAAGTATTGGGAAGAGTTACAGAAAAAGAAGATCATGGAAAGAAAAGGAGCAAAGAAGGAACGTCCAGTTAAAAGTATCATCGTCCTCCCCAGAAGAGGTAGGCTGCGAAGATCTGCGCCGGGGGGAGTATGTTACTGGTACTCAGTACACCAGGTTTCTATGATTCTCAGGGCGTTCCTCATGATATCACTTAGAAGTGATTCACATTTGCCATTAATGAGAATCACTAGGTCATCTGCATAGCCTATGGTGAACAGCCGGTTATTATTAAGACGGCACAATAGGTCGTCCACTACCAGATTCCAGAGGAGTGGTGAGAGGACGCCCCCTTGAGGACACCCCATAGCCACCTTTCCCCTGATTGCTGTGTTCACCACATTAAAGTGAATGGCTCTGAGTCTTAACATGTTGTCAATCCATCCACATAGGGTTTCATGAACACCATGCCTCTTAAGAGCCTGGCTTATGCTAGTAAATTTTGTTTTGTCAAAGGCGCCTTCAATGTCTATGAAAACCCCTAAGGATGATAATTTGTTTTCCAGAGCTGACTCAATTTTATTTACAACACCGTGTAGGGCAGACTCTGTTGATTTGCCAGCACAATAGGCATGTTGGTTTGCATGCAGCGGTCTGACAGGTAGGACTTTGTCTCTAATATACCTGTCACACAGTCTTTCTAGCGTTTTAAGCAGGAAAGAGCTCAGGCTAATAGGTCTAAATGATTTTGCCAGAGTGTAGTCGCTTCTACCCGGTTTCGGTAGGAAGATGACCCTTACTTCCCTCCAGCTGTTCGGTATATATTTGTGGGCTAAACATGCCCTGAATATCTCAGTAAGTAGTGGAGTCACATACTCCAAACTAAACCTTAACGATCACTTGAACATCTAAATAGCTATATCGTTTTAATTTAAACATTATCCCATGTAAGATTTCATGCCAGATGTCTAAAATATAGCCCAGTGTGAAAACTTAAGGGGCTAAATTTATCAGCGTTTTTAATGACTAATTCTATAATTTTTTATTCTTTGTTGTAGTTTAATTAATAAAAATCAATATTAAATATCTGAACATTCTACATGCCCCTGTGGGTAGGGGATAGAATTTACCCATGGATCTGCGCCTGTCATAAAAGGCGACTAAAGAGGCCTGTTGTCTCGAGGTTACGGGGCCTCTTGTATTGGGCTAATCACCAACATTAGAGTAAGACCGATTAAAAGAAACTAAAATAGCCTCGGAAACGGACTCTCTCAACGGAGATCGTATCCAAAAAAAATTGGAGCAAGAAAGAGAATACCACAGCCCCAATAAAACGAATATGTCGGGACCGGGAAGGATGGTTCCGATGGATAGAGGCTCCTCTACGCTGAAAGGCAATACAGAGGAAGAAAAAGAACATTCTACAATTTAACAACACAAAAAACAACAAAACGCTGATTTTCTTAGATCTTCCAGCCTATTGAGATAGGAATGGATTTTTAGGATAAAGGGATGGTTGAGATATATGTTGTTTAAGCCCTTTAATGAGCTTAACTATTGCTCTGTCACTATTGCTATAGTAATTTGCTTTATGGAAAAAAATCAGCATCTGAAAAAAACTCAGTTCCAGAGCCACCTAAAACTCGCAGTAAAGCTACTGCAGCCAACAAATCTTCTATAAGATTTGAAAATAAATCAACAATCGCCTCAACCAGCAGCAATTCTGCCACCACCAATAATGTTTCACATGAAACTCGAGAGAACCAGGGATTCACTGATCCAGAGCCGCCACCTATATTCATCTCGAAAATAAGTGACTTCTACAGCTTCGGTCAGGAAATAGCGGAATTGATTGGCCAGCCAAACTTCACATGCTACTCGAGAGTACAGGATATAAAGGTAAAAACAACAAATAAAGATTCATATAAAAAACTTATAAATCATTTAACAGTGAAAAACTACGATTTTCACTGTTATCAACTTAAGCAAGAAAAATCATACCGAGTGGTTTTAAGAGGGCTGCATTCATCAAAGCCTACATCAGCCATCAAAAGAGATTTAGATGAAATAGGTTACGCTGTAAGGAATAATTCAAGAGTGTTGCATCCAACCGAAAAATATCCATAGCCACTATTCTTCGTGGACCTGGAACCAGCCCGAAATAATGAGGAAATATTTCAAGTGTCGAGACTCGTATATTCCATTGTAAAATTTGAACAGCCTAGGCAAAGAAACACCATTGTGCAGTGCACTAAGTGTCAAAACATAGGCCACACCAAAGCCTATTGTCACCATCAAGCCAGGTGTGTCAAGTGCATTAAATATTATATTGTGGGGAAAAAGGAGCTTTTGAGTCACTTTACAGTAAGTGATTGTTATATGAGTGCTTTTATATATTTGAAGATTTGAAAGAGTTTGTAAGTCATATTTCTTATTTGAATGAAAGATGATTTCAATTGGAATATTACTAAAAAGAACTAAAAATTCATTTTATTTAAATCAAAATCATAATTCTTACTTTAGGAAAATTGTATTGAGGGTACATTTCAACAGAGCTTGTATATAAGGATAAATCGTGCTTACAGTGTGGTAGTTAAGGAAGTAATATATAAGAATCTGTTACACGAGGCAGATGTCACATAAACGTGTTATATCACATTTTTCCACCATATAGTTGTCTATTTTCTTTTCTTTCGCCAAATTAAGTCACATCATTTTGATAAATTTGATTAAATAACGGCATCGCCTTCTTGATCCCAAAGGATAAGTTTATGAGGTTTTATTTCGTATTTTTCATGATATAAGAGTCTTAGTCAGGTATTCTTTTTGCTGTAACCTTTGATTTTAATATTGTTTTTATCCCGATTTAGTTATATTTATTATTAAATATGAACAATTTGACTGGTATCAGTTAACTAACAAAAGTTGAGTCGATCCCTAAATAATAAAGACTATAAAAATTAATGAAAAATTACACCAACTTTTTATCCGAGTTAGTACAATAGTTACGTATCTACAGCTCAACAAAAGTCCAGCTCCTCAGGCTGAGGGCAATCATCTGCAGGCCATGCAGGAGAGCAGGTACGTGAGCGCCGCGCAGCTCAGCTGCGACGTGAGGTAGGACGACGCTCGGTTGCTCGTCTGCATCGCTGCTGGGTGTTCACCTGGAAATACCTTCTATTTAGTACTTAATCTTAAGGGGCTTAGAAGAAGTTGTAGCTTACTCAGTGGTCGGCATTTGAGTCAATCGCTAAGTTATGTAGCTCTTATCACGACCCCATTCTAACAGTGGTTTAGAAATACTAGACTACCTCCGTGTCTCGGAAAGTACGTAAAACAGCGGGTCTCAATTAATTTCACTGATTGATAATAGTCGTCAGATCCCCAGTCTCCAACTGGGAATATCGGGGATGGTGTCAGACGGATCCTGGCACTAGACCGGGATGACGACAGGAACAAATATTAAGTTGTTTAGCTTTCCTATAGGTGTTCATCTGGAAATACATTTTATTTAGAAATTAACATATTTATCCTTTTTGTATCTATTCACCTTGAAATACTTCCTATTTTACTAAAAAATCTTAAACTATTTACAATTTTTGCATTTGCTTTGGAATTTAAATAAAAAGTAAATTACCGTTTTATACCCTTCTCCGCAAATCTATTAGGCTATTGGGCTATTGATGCCATTTCTAGTACAAGCTTTAAACTTAGATGTAGGGAAACAGAAATCCTAGGCACGCCTAACCTCTACCTCCAGTTTTCCCTTTTTTAAGTGACTTGGAAGAAATTGTATTCATTATTTATTTATCCTCAATTAAAAAACAAAATAATACAAGTCCCAGATACAATAAAAACATTTCGGAATAAATGCACCGCAATACAATACTGTTTTATAGACAAACTGACAGACCACACCAATTCTATGATGCATGAAACCCAACGCCTCGCCTCAGGCATAACCTGGTGTTAATGCATTTACAAAGAGTTCTCGTATCGCACAGAACTGAATACAGCTGTGTTCCCAACGCGTTTGCACATTCGAATGTAATGAAAACTGCACAATAGTTATATTTTTAAATGCTAATTTTCACTTGAGCTGCATTTAATTAGACCTTCGTTCCAAGCTGTCGTGGGACAGTTATGAAAAATAAAAGAGTTTGTATGTTAAACACCATTCATTACACATAAGCTAAATAAGGTTTTTATGTAACTTTCCCTAAAAACCCAGCATTTAAATCCATGATTCTATAGTTAGCTATTAAGGTTTCTTAGCTTGTTTGCCTGTAAATAAAGCCACCTGTACCGCTACGGGGAATCATGTCTCGGATGACACCAGAAACAGCAAAATATGTAAATTTTACTAGTTTAATTATTTATTATTATTATAAGTGGGTCCCCAAGTGTGACTTGTTTTGTTGTTGTGAATCATGTAATGCTTAATATAAAAGTGATTGTCGGTTCGTTAAAATAATATTCTACCAAAACCTTTTCCTTATAAAATGTTGTCACGACGTGTTTCTTGAAAAGGTATTTAGGTAATGCCCTTGCCCTTGGCTTGCCTCGTTGTGAGGGTCACTACCGTGATACCAGGTTTATTTAACTTACCATTTAACACATGAACGGAGACAGAGGCAGGGTGCGCGTTGTTGGGCACGCACGTGTAGTTCCCGGAGTCGGTGAGCGCGGCCTTGGTGACCAGCAGTTTGCTGGTGGTGCCTCCCTCTGTTTTCTCCGTCTCCAGGCTGATGCCGCCGCGGGGAGAGTCGAAGTCCACCACCGCATTGCCGTGATACCTTAAGGAAAACAAGCTTTTGTTGTTTTAAGTACACTAAATACCGGCCAACTGGTCGAAGATCGGCCTCAAATCTTAATATTCGCCTACAATATGCTTATTTACAAGTAAATACAAAATTTATAAAAATTTTAGCTTTAGCTAAATTTCTGACTCCTCCGTCCGCGAAATTTACATAAATTGGTACCGAAAGTTTTTGCTTTATATTTTGTTACATTATTTGTTCTAAAATATTTTTTATTTGGATAAACTTGTAACATCAAGATGTTTAATAAAAATGGTTTTCATAAATTTAAAGATATAGAGGAATATACCTTCGATCCGAGATATTTCTGTAACATTATATTATGTTTGAAAATAATCTTTTATGAATCAGGTCATTGCCAATGTTACCTCCATTCTCCAATACTCGTATACGGGATTGTACGTATGTACCTATAAGAGGGGGGATATAGATATTTGGCACTTATTAGATAGAGATTGACTACTCCACATCACTGCCGCCAGTGGGGTGGAAGTAACGCGAAGAAAAACGGCGTACAACGCCACTACACAACACAATATCGGAGATGTTACAAAGAAATCGTCAGGAAGAGCTCTCTTTGATCCCCGTTTTCAATGAAAATCGCTTCGCTACCTTCACTCCGACGCGCATAAGGAGGAAGAAGTCAAATTTTATAAATTGAATTGGCGTTTTCGCAGCTTTTCGCTATTTTTTCTTTTGATTAAATCCCGATAAGATAAAAGACAACGCTACTCTCCCTCCCTCGAGATTGACCCGTAACACATTACTCCGAACCAATTTGTATTTATAAAGCCTTATCAAAGTACACGACGAGAATCTACAAATCCCTTTTGACAATTATTAATATTAGATTACTGGAACAATATTTGGCGTCGCGCTGCTTCATAAAATTTGGAACGAGGACGAATCTTTTGCGAAGCTCTCAAAGGAGTAAGGTTGTCGCGTAAGGACGATCCAAAAACCTCCCAGTCATTCCAATTCTAACTTTAAATATTATAAGCATAATTTACGTTCACGCCTTAACTACTCAAATGAATTTCGTGAAATTTTGAATACATATTTTCAGAAATTATCTTGAATAAGATAAGATTTAAAGGTAGACTAGACGCGTAGTTTTTCAGAGAAAAATCAAATTGGTCATGTTGGTTCTTCGTGTTAATTTGCATTTTTTAAACTATATATATAGGTTTTGATAACTATAAAAAATATTCGGGTCCATAGAAGAAAAACTGAACCGACAATACCGAATGTTTTTACCGTAAGACATGGCTTAGGTGTGCCAAAAATTACAAAGCAACTTCTTCATTTGTCAGAAATGTAAAAGCCTTTTAGTGGGACAATTAAAGTAGGTTTTATAACAATTGAACCTTAAGTGCCGCGTTCGCTGCAAAACTGTGTCACTGCCATTACGGCCCTTGCGAAGACAAAAGTTCTATGTTCCTAACTATAACGTAGATATGCATTACAATATGAATATTTTTTTCTATGTACTCCTTTCTATATGATGGAAATAATTGTCATCATCAGAGGTTCACAAATTACTATTACAGCCTTTTTTTTTAATTTTTAGGCGGATTAAAGATGGCAAAAAGATTTTAACATTTTGTCTCTTCTTTGGTGTTGGTTTTTTCGTTTCAACTTTTTTTTCACTCGATGCTGATGAACTTTTACTTCAAATTAGTGAATAACATTATTCTAAGTTATACAACGATTATTGTGTATTTGAGCAGCTGGTAAGAAAATTGATAGAATCAGGCGTTAGTTTCTGGAAAATCATGACTTGCATGAGAAACTAAACTACTTTGCTTTAATCCGTAAAATTAATTCGTAAAGACTTTACGAATAACCTTTGTAGAGTCTATCTCCTGATGATGCTTCGGTGTCGAAGCGAAACGTGCGTTGAGGCTGAAAGTATTAGTTAATATGTATAACATAAATGTGTCAAATTTAAATTATTGATTTATCAATATTCTTTTATTTCTCTTATTTTACTTTTCTTTTGAATATGACTAAAATTATAGTATCTGTGAGTAGTTAAAGTATCACGGCACCATTTGTGACATTTGTGACTAACATATAAAAGACGGTAGTTGTGAATTATTAACAATTGGTCACCGTCTTCCGAGCTGTTACTACGAAAGTTAAGTACACTGTTACTATGTTGGTTTTCTATTGTAATTGTTTAATATTGTGTTAATTGTCGTAGTATATTTTGTGTATTGTGTAATTACGTAATGGAATATCCCATATTGATATTGTAATATGGCAATTGTAACAAGTATCGTTTAAAAGAATGTCTGAGAGGTTTTCTTGCCGGTTCTTTCCTCCAGACCTATCTTTTCCGAACCCGGCGGTAACTTTAATAATTGCAAAAGTTAATAGTATCGTTACAAATAATTATATTGAATAATGATAAAGTAATATACAGTATTTGATGATGTTTAATAGTTTTCTTTCAAACCCTTATTAACTTTCTAAGTAAAATAATATAAATTATTAGAATTCCATTTCATTTTCAAGTAATTTTATTGATAATATCATTTTACCTAGTTTTCTGCTTATCATTAACTTTATAATTTCTCACAAGCTCGTTCCAGGACCGAGCGCCGGCGTCCGAAATGGCGTCAATGGGTTTTCTAAGGAGTGCAGTCGGCCCATATTGAGTTTTACAAAGTCTACGCATAAACTTGATTACTACCATTGAAGGATACGAAGGTACTAAGGTTCATATATGCGAAAAGGTTTTAATAAATTTCCGGGACAACTTCATTTTGTTTTGTATCCTAGAGAGGAATATATTTGACACAAATGATTGAATTCCCTCTTGGGGCGGTGGAAACTTAAACTGTCTAGAAATGAACCCGTATCCATTAAAAATGTCATTCCTTTCGGTCTCAGTACAACATTTGCTAACGTTTTGTTGGAAAAAGAGTTGGCCGGTAACAATGAGTTTTCTTAGGAGTTCATTTGGCCCACATTGAGTTTTACAAATTATAGTTATAAACTTATTTCCTACTGTTGATGGATACGAAGGTACTAAGGTTCATATATGCGAAAAGGTTTTTATGAATTTGTCGGCCTATCATTTTGTTTTGTTGCATAGAGATGGATATATTTGACACAATTTATATAATTACCTCTTGGGGCAGTGGAAACTTAGACTGTCTAGAAATGAACCCGTAACCTTTAAATATGCCATTCCTTTCCATTCCATTTTGTTTTGTTGCATAGAGATTGATATATTTGACACAATGGATATAATTACCTCTTGGAGGAGTGGAAACTTAAAATGTCTAGAAATGAACCCGTATCCACTTAAAATGTCGTTCCTTTCGGTCTCAGACCATTTTTGATTTCATAACACATCCACGTATAGGTTACATATGGCAACACCTTATGAATATTAACTTGCATTCTACATCAATCATATAGCTGGAGATCTTGCGCGAGATTGTGGCACCCGTTAGGAAAGGGTTGCTTTGCCTTTTAGCTGAAATGTATTAAGGTTGGGCTACTTTCAGTTACGTCTACCTATTATTTTAGCAATACGTCTGTCGAACATCCTATAATTATTTTTGGGGTTTACTCCTTAAGAGTCGATTTTAATACGTATTCATAATTTCAGGGAGTAGGCTTAATCAGTGGCCGGCATTTGAGCCCATTGCTGGGTTAAGCAGTTGTCACCACGGCCGTGTGATAGATGGGTGACCAATTCTAGCAGTCGTTTTGAAATACCTCTTCTGTGTCTCGGAAGGTACTTAAAGCAGTGGGTCCTGATTAATGTCACTGAGTGATATGAATCAATGACGCCCGATGGCAGTCGGTCATCTAAACTCGCTCCTCATCGACATCCTCTGCAGTTTAAGCGTACCATGGTACACTAGTTAGAAAACTCTATCTTCATATTGAAGTCTGAGGTATGTAAAATGGGGAGTAAAACAAACGTTACGTTGCGTACTTTCATCAATTTGTTTTAGGCATAGGACCAGAGTGCTTAGTGCGAGTTTTCTAACTCTTACGCGTTGGTAAAGTTTACTTAAATTTGTATGGAGATTGATCAGCGCCTCCTTCAGCCAGTAAGTTTAACCTGTTTTTTGTACAATAAATCGATACGTCCCACGTAAATTGTTGTAACCCCAAATTCCCAACTTCACAGTAGAGCGCTACAAACAACTAAATTGAAATAAAATAGTCATTATATAACACATTTGTGTTAACAATTATATATTCAATAATGAACATTACCTTAGGGATGGCTGGATTCAACGAACATACCCGAGTGGAGTATCGGGGTATTTTTAAATTTGAACGTTATTCTAAAAATTTGTTCTCTCTAGGAAAGAGTTCATCGATGGCCAAGGAAAAGGAGCGCGACTCTAGTCGAGGTGACTTGATGCTGCACGCCGCACATTCCGCCTACCACGCCGCTCTCGCTGCTGCCAAGGGAAAGGTTGGTAACCTATCTGTCCCTAAATTTATGTTCATTTTTCTCAAACCTTGTTGTTTATTTTATTTTTATTAATGTACCTAAAACTAAATATAAAAAAGACACAGTATAGAGAGGAAGTATACAAAGGAAACTTATCTCTAAAAGAGATCTCTACCAGCTTTCCTGGAGTGTAGGATAAATAGTACTAAATATAATATACTATTCTACCTACAGCCGATTTCTAAAAAAGTTCTGAATTTGACTGTATGTTTTAATGTTTGTTACCTCAGAACTTGCGACTGGGTGAACCGATTTTGATGACTTTTTTATTAGATAGCTGGTGCTTTCCATGTATTATATGTAAACAATTACGTAATCGTCATTATTATTATTATTATTATTATTTATGTTACAAGGGGCAGACGAGCAGCCTGTCTACTCTACAGCGCATCTGATTAAGAAGCGGGCTGTATACGTCGCGCCTTCGCCTTACGTCGCACCAGTTTCCTACACCGCCCCCGCTCCTTTCGTGGCTTCCACCTACGCTGCAGGCCCCGTCGTGTCGACTTCCCTGGTCTCCACCGGCCCTGTTGGATACACCCACTTCATCAAGAAGCGGTCCGTTCCCGTGCTAACTTACACAGCTCCTACTTCTTTCTCCCACCAGTCTAGATTCGATTACCAGGCTACTTCTCCTGCAATCACCACCTACTCTACCTACGGTTCTCCTACCGTTTACCCTAGCACCGTTGGAGTAGCCCCTCTCATCTAAATGAATTGATGTTTCGATATTCTATAACGACTTTTTGTATAAATAAAACCAATGCATTAACACCAAACGAAGATGTAAAACGAATGAACCTAGAATTCTTACATTGTTGAAAATAAAGATCGCACACCTTCACTATGTCGTTTTACTCTACATACCATGAAATTAACATTTTTAATGGATATTCTATATATAATAATCTAATATATTTATGATGCGAATGTAGTACATATATATGATGCCTATTCATTTTTTTATCCAATACTGTTATCCGCAACTTCGTTCGTGTAAAATTAGGTAAAAGGCACATCGGTGCCTGCTGCCTGCTCGTCTGCCCCCTTGTAACATATAAAAAAAAAAAAACCTAAAAGGAAACCTACTCAGTAAAGTTTACTGATTTTCAGAAGGTGCCTTATGGACTAAATACCACGGACTATCTGAAAATTTTCAATAACGGTTATATTCGTACACCAATATAGTATGGTTTAGAGGCAGACCAAAAACCTGTTGCCACTACGGAGTACCATACACTATTAAAAAAAATTTAATAATGGTTATGCAAGAACGCGAATATATATTATATTTAGAGTGGAAAACTATACAAAACTATTGTAATATTCGATACAGTTGGCCGTTAACAACCCAAGTTGCAGGCAGGTGTTCACGGGAGCGTATCGGCCCACTTTCGACACTTTGACGCTTCGAGCCGACTCGTTAACTGAAAATTGGGTTACACCGAACTCTATGTTTCATAGTGTCGGGTTAACCTATTAAAGCGGTTACGGTACATCTATATACATATACTAGCCACCGACCCCAGCTTCGCACGGGTTAAGTTGAAATATACGGTGGCTGGTGAGACACTTAGAATACTTAAGGAGAGTACTAGGTCCTCGTTTGTCGTTAAAATTATGTTATAAAAATAGGTACTTAATTTTTGATCAAATTTCCTTCAAAATTACGTTTTTTTTTTGTGTGGTTTCTGCTGTTGGCCCTATCGGCCTCGACAGCGTCACCGGTACCGGAATAGTTTTGAGAGTTGACGGCAATTTGATATCTTGGGGTAACCGACTGAAACAGTCTTAATAGTCGTCTAAAGTCGGAATCTCATTTAACTTAAGATAAATTATATGACTTGTATCATTTCTTAATAAGGAATGTAGTGTCTGTAGCTTATTCTGTACATTTTTATTAATATATAAGTTGAAGACCATTGGCCACCGTAGACCAGGTAGGCCGAGGAAGAGGTGGCGCGACGACTTGGATGCCTTTGCGGGAAAGGAGTGAATTGGTATAGTTCAAGATAGGAAAGAGTGGTCTAATAAGGGCGAGGCCTTTGCCCAGCCGTGGGATATTATATCTATATGCACCTACTAAACTATCTACCACTACCACCTATCTACCAAATACGCGTTGGGCAAACATATAGCACAACACGCGTTGGGTTATAAAAATAGCAGGTACCCATTGAATGCGATTAGCACAATATTGAAAACACTGGCAATCTCTGGAGGAGTTCTTTACCTTCCATTGAGAGCTCATGTAAATTTAAAAATAAATGTATGTCATGTAGCAGCAATTATTGACTTAAATTTTATACAAACAATCTAATTTAAATATGTATTAATGAACCTTAATGTAATTACTTATCCACTAAAAATATGTACTGTAACATTAAATCAATTAAATTTTGCGTTTACTAAAATAGACTACAAACAATCTAAATTAGGCATATAATCAAGTATATAACGTGATTAATTATAATAAGATTGCAGATTAATGTTCTTGTGTATTGCTCAATTAATTATTTAATAGTTAGCATACGAACACTGAACGTATTTGGGACAAAAATCCAGCTCGAACGAAATTCGAGAAATTCGAAAGGTCTAACTGAAATGGGTGGCGTTTGGAAAATTAAGGGAAAATACTCATTTCTCAAAGGGAACAACACACTGCGAGCTTTTTGGTATGTTACTGATGCCTTTTCCATCAAATACCTTACATGCCTTAAGCAAAGAATCTAAAAGTAAAGTAGAACTTATTATGCTGGAAAAATATCTAGAGTTTATTTCAAGAACTCCTGAGGTAATTTTATAGTAAGCTTTTTATAAAGGTTATTTATCGGAGCATCTCTTCAGCTTAATGCATGAAGGATTTCCTTGGAAACGATCGTCTAGACTCTAGATTGATTTAAAAGACCCCTTGTGAAACATAAGCCGACATAAAACTTTACTCAATTTTTAAAGATAAATAAATAAACACATAGGACTATCAACACACGGCCGTCTGTTCCTGAGGTAGGCAACTTCATAACTGTGTTATAGGTAACAGCCGACTGGTACACAATTTTTTTTGCTATATAATTACATACTTATATACACCCCTATTAACTATATTAATATTCCACCCTCATCATCTCAATTTCATAAAGTCCATATCTGTATGCTTTTCTAGAAACTTATGCCAAACGATTTATACACACATGTATACATTTTACTATAAGATGGGTATCAAAGCGCCATTTGTCATGACGACAATATGTATATTAATTCTAAAATATAGCTGTGGCATTGTATAAAAATTGAAATGTTATATAGTTGACTGGCTCGTTGGCGTAGTGGGCAGCGACCTTGCCTTCGGTTTCGGGGGTCGTGGGTTCGATTCCAGCCTTGAGTCTGGGTGTATTATCTATATGTAAGTATTTATATATTTCTACAAAAAAATATTTGTGTATAACAGGCGTCTGTTACCTATAACACAGGCATTATGTTGTCAACCTTAAGAACAGATGTCTGTGTGTCATGTATAGTCCTGTTTATATGTGTATTTATTATACTTTTGAATTACCTACATAAAATATATAATAATAAAATGTTTGTGCGTTATCTAGAACCTACATCTAACCTTCCTCTTGAAGCACTCTGTTTAATGATGAAAACCGCATTACAGTCTGTTGTGAAGTTTAAAGGATCTAAGCGTACAAGAGCGGGAAGCAACTTCGTTATATAGAGTGACTGGTGAGACACTTACGATACTCGAGGACCTGATATTTGATGATCATATATGCTGAAAAAAAAGTTACAATTAAATATAAACATCAAGTACCTACTACGTGAGATTCAGAGAGAGTTTTCTAATTATGTATGCAACGCATGGACATACTAGTGTGAACGCACGTCCCGGTTGCAGCCAGAGCAACTTAACTTAGTGATCGACTCAAATGCCGACCGCTGATTAGGCCACGACCTCCTCAAAACTACGCTTGACATGAGCTTATAGTAAATTGTATACATGTGTGTGTTAATCACGTATATCATTTGGCATTAGCGTGCGTGTGGTTTTTATATTAATTTAGTATATTTGTAATGGATACTTTATAAAAATACTAGCATTCGCACTGCCTCATCTGCATAAACTATAATTGTGCCAAATTTCATACTCTTTCCTCCGCGAAAATTACGTAAAAAAAGTTTTCGTTTCATGTATTATTATATAGATATATGTATATATAGTGTTGCAGACAGATGACACCAATAGAGCGGCATAGCGACGTCATCGATCGAAGACAGCGGCGAACTAACTGATTGTGGCTCGCGCTAGTGTACATAGCGAGCGAGATAGGTAACTCTTGCGAGAGTGAGACGGAGAATGCGATCTCGCTCACGTAAACAGGGATTGTTTACTCCTTTACGGCGTACACTAGTATCAGCCTCCCTTTAGTTCTTACAGGCGTGCCCAATTGTGGGACGGCACGTTTTACTCACGACGCTGTTGTATCCGGAATAAATAATTGTGCTTGTGAAGAATAAACGTTGAGAAGTCCACTCGAAGATTGTCTTTGATTCCCTAACCCTGTTAGAGAATTGATCCCCAACAAACGTATTTAAACACTCTAAATTCGTGTTCTAGACCGCTATGCCAAACACTCGGTGCTCTGAAATTGCGAATTTCCCAACTCGGTTATAATAAAATACAATGCATGGAGACTGTTAATAAATCAAAGTTTTCTTTGGCACCTTAGTTCTGTGCATCATAACTCTAATGTACTCTTACTTGGTACTTAGTTTTGGCTGTTATGAGGATATAGACATAAATCCTTAAACTTTGTAATTGTTTCAATTCGTCAATTATCGACAAAGATCCGAAAAAAAAAGCTCGTAAATAAATTAATACCACGTACTAAAGTAGGATTAAAAAACGGATTCTCTACGTTACTCCGTGATAACTATTCGTTTTTTTATATTGAAGCGCAGTTCTGGCTATTATTTAAGCAATGGTTTTATGTATAAAAATAAATCTCGATGCAAAATAAAATATATGTCTAAATAATAACACTGTATTTCTCTTTGATTGCAGTTGCCATCGACTTGATTGTCCAGCATATCTCCGAGTACCTGAAAAAAAATCCCTCCGACAAGTCACGCTTGCTGTACTTCCCTCTTGCGCCCTCTACACCGAGCAGCCCGCAGCGAAGCGGAAAGAGCGGACGCCCTCATTAATTTATTTCTATTAAATTTTATATATTTTTAGAGGGAATGAAGGTAAGTATAGGTGTTCATAGTAATGTCGGCTGTACAATTGAGTGGAATTGGTTGCTATTTGGTGCAGCAAGCCTATCTGAAACATTTAAATACGAATGATAAATTTTATACCCTTTTCCTGAGTACCATCACAATAATCGTTTTATATTAATTTGTAATAAATTTTGACTTCCCCGGTTCATTTTGATTTTTGATGAGGAACTCGTAAAACCTCGATTGTACAGCTCTGTGAACAAGGCCACGCTTAGGGTGATGATTGTTAAGAGACTGGTTAGATATGAAAACATTGGTATTAAGTCCAAATATTTTATAGTTATTAAGGATTTAACCGGTATTAGTGGACTGTGACGTAAGCTTCTTATTACAACTAAGCATTTCTGTATAATGTTCTTAATTATGTAAGAAATTTTAAAAACTCTACACATAATATATATGTCACATATAAAACTAAATATGATAGTATTTGATAAGGAATATTTAATAAGTTGTCAATAATAGACATAGCACACAGCCAATGTCCCTCACGACAGTTATATATCAGCCATATTTTGAATTTTCATTTATTATATTCAAATATTGTAATACTATTTCATAACTTCTCGTTCGCAGTCCACTTCAGCCTAAGTCTTAACTTTAATTCTTTTTAAAACCGTTGTACATGGCTCTCAATGATATCTCTTTTGGATATGACACTTAAAAACGCTATTGTTAAATATAAAAATTGCTCGATTACTTAGCAGCATTGCCTAGTGTAATTTTATTATCAATCGACATTTAGAAAAGTTAATAGTTTAAATGTTTTTTGGTACTAGTGTCAGTTCCACATATCAATTCAGGTTAGGAATCAAGATCGTACATTTAGGACAAGGGCAGTTGTAAAAATGCCCATTAGTTGGCATTGGAACATTGTTAAAAATATGGATTATATAATTTTCCAGGCTAAATAATTTTAAGCGTGCCCCTGACAACGATATTTTATTTCCGTCA